>LPNX010594049.1:170877-231869 GCA_001517045.1 Pseudotsuga menziesii | reverse complement strand
ACACCATAGATGGAAGGACATGATATGGTTCTGCGGGTCCTCACCTGCTTTACCCTCAAACTTAGGGATGTCCGAGGGGAGTTTGGTAGGCATGTGGGGACACATAGGATTGTGCCGGATGGGGTCATTGGTTAACCTGGCTAGGTCAGGTAGGTTGAGGCTAGCCATGTATGGCAAGCTGGATGGAGGGTGTGATGCAGTAGTGGGTTGGACCACGTTGGGGCCCATGCCCCCAGGTGGAGGGGGGATGTGAGGGATGTCACCCCCAAGCGGGGGAACTACGGTGATAGGAGTTATTAATGGAGTAGGTATGGGTATTCCTGCCGTAGGAATAGGTACGGTGAGGGGAACAGTAGACGGGCCTCCTGTGGAGGGCATACCCATGATAGGTGTAGTAACTGGTATAGTGGCGGATGCACCATCGGTGGTCCCTATAATGGAGGGGTTGGGATTCACGCCAGCCATGGGGCTAGTGGGGGTAGTGTAGAGAGTGTTCTCGGAGTCTGGTGACGGAGTTCGATGCCGCTGACGAGTGGAGTCGAGTGACAAGGCTCTAGGTCGACGGTGATGACGGGTGGTGTCAAGTGAACCGTGCTATGGGGGCTCGCCTCTGAGGCGACGAGAATGTCTCGGAGAGTCAATGGTGACAAGTGGTTTTCAAATATGTGGGTTGTGGTGTCGAAAAAACAACTCAAAAATCCTAATGCAACCATGTGTGCAGGAGGAGAGCTCGAAAAACAAGGCACTCAGGCCAAAAAGAAACTCAAAACACCTACTATAACTGCGTGCTACAATAGGCGGAGTGTCAACAAAGTGGTCAGAATACCAATAAGTAGTCGGTTTCCTAAAAAGAGAAATCGGTGGACTCACTAGACCAAGAGGAGGTAAGGGAGCATGCAAACACCTAGCTAATGGTATTATGACTCAACTAAGTATATCCTCTGCAAGGTGATGAAATCCAAGTCAGACAATGTAAGTAGGAAAGTCAAATGGCTAAAGTATCCCCCTACCGGGAGGGACAGCGGGTACGCAAACCTAGAAGAATGGCAACTAAGATACCCCGTTCATGACACGTCCAGAAAGGTGAATCTACCGCTTGGTCCTTTAACCGCAATATTCCCTATACAGGGATATTCCGAGAACTGCGAAAGGTAGCCCTTCAGTTATTGAATGGATTTCGGTATTCCAATCAGACTTCCGGAACCAATCTCACGACTTCAACCCTCCTAAGGGAGAGGCCCTCTGACAAACTGGTGGTGACCGTGTCAAAAATACTAAGGGATTTTGGTTCCATAAAGGACAACAACTATGTCTCACGTGTAAATAACCGAGGGGTGTTATTTGAAGCCTATCCCCCCGATCCTACCTAACTACAAGATTCTTTTGGGTTCCTCAAACGAGGTTATAGTGTTTGTTGAGTTAGATAGATTTTAGGTCTCACATTGAATTAGGGGATAGATTGTGTGCATGTGAGGTTGTGAATCCAAAATAACAATAGCAATGTATGAAAAACTTTGAATACTTTGAAAAACTTTGAAAACTTTGCAAACCCTTTTTTTTTTTTTTGAAATCAAGAATGCTAAAAAGTTGCTAAACAATGCTGTAAACAAGGGACAGAAATGGCTGTACGGCTGCAAGTGGTACAGGTGGCTCTGCAAGTGCAGGAAAAAGGGAGGCAAAGTGGCTGGGTTTCGGCGCGGAAACAAAGTCAAAAAACAGTTCGCGGACCGCGGGTATGGGGCGGACTCGCGCGGTCGGACCGCGGGTTGGAAGGCAACAGTCGCGCGCAGATCGCGGGTTTAAGGGAAACAGGCGTGGTCTAGGTCGCGGGTTTCAGACTGACAGTGGCGGTCGAAGCGCGCCTGTGTAATGAACAGGCGCGGTCGGATCGCGACTGTGGGCGGAAAAAACGCGGTCGGGGCGCAGGAAAAAAGGCTGACAGCGGCGGGCTGGTCGCGGGTTAGGGCCTGAAATGCGCGGTCGGGGCGCAGGAAAAAAGGCTGACAGCGGCGGGCTGGTCGCGGGTTAGGGCCTGAAATGCGCGGTCGGAGCGCAGGAAACAAGGCTGAAAGCGGCGGGCTGGTCGCGGGTTAGGGCCTGAAATGCGCGGTCGGGCCGCGGCTGCTGAAAGAAAAAACGGGGTTTCCGGCGGCCGAAAATGACAGCCGAAAGTACAGTACGGAAAAAATAACTTAAAAAAGACAGCAGAGTCGCCAAAACTGTAGCTAGGGTTTTCACCCTAGCTTGTGCTGATGAGCACCTACTAAGGAATCTGGAATCCTTAGTAGCAGTTCAATGATGTAAACAAAAATAAACTGAAATAAAGACTAAGCTAAAGCAGTAAAAAGCAAATAACGTGAAGCAAAAACGGTAAAGAAATGTATAATGGTAATTTTTTATTAATATTACCTCCAATGAGGAGGTTGGTGGAGTCCGTTGCGCTGATCCGATGTCGGTGGCTCCGAGCTCCAAGCTGCTTCTTTTCCTTCTCCAGTGGTGGAAAATGGGCCAAAAAGGTTCTCAATGGTGAAAATAGCTTGATGGTAAGCTAGGGTTTCGAGAATAATTTTGGCAGAGGCAGGATGCTTATGATTGTGGATGTGAAATGAGGGGTCTCCACCACTTATTTATAGTTTTTTAGTGGTGGAGTGCTTGCCCATGGTTTTGGAAACCTTGTGGTTTAGGGCAGCTTGTTTAGGGTTTTTTCCTCCTTTTCCTCATTATTTTATATTTTTTCTTCCCTTTTAGGGATTTTTGCTATTTTTAGAGGAATTTTGGATATTTTTGGAGGAAAAAAGGGTTTTTTGGCCTTTTGGAGGCATTTCAGGCCTTTTGGAGGCTTTTTAGATAGTTTTATGGCCTTTTGGAGGCATTTTAGGCCTTTTGGAGGCTTTTTAGTGGGATTTTCAGGGAAATATGGTAGGCAAATAGACAAATGAGCCATGTAGTGAGATAGATGAGTTAGTTAACCATTTTTGGGTGTTAACAGAAACCTTGCAAGGTAGTCCGAAGGCCAGCGTGAAATTCGAAGGGAGAATGACAAAGCGACTAGGGTTGCAATAGTTTTATATCTCCAATACACGGATAGGAGGTGACCTCATGCCCTGAAATAAGTCAAACCATGCACAGGTCTACTCCAATGTCTACCTGCGGATCATTTCTCCAATTATTAAAACAATGATTTTTTATCAAACATTGCATGAACTATGATGTATGCATATATAATCCCATCGTTAATCATATATCATTTATATCATAATGTTTGATAGCTCGATTTTGGGCGTTTGGGTAAAACAATAATATGATAACATTGACCTAGTGAAAGGTGGTAACCACTTGGTCTTTTGGTTATCCCGAAGTCATTTATGCTTAGAAACCTTCTATCTATAAGTAGATTTATATACTTGCAAAACATTGTTAAATATGCATGTATTGTAAACCGAACTTATCACTCATAAACAAACAACTTGGCTGGATATAACGTATGGAGTTGAATAGCATAATAATAGAGTATAAACATGACTTTTACCAAGTTTGATGTTGGTTTAAACTTTCATAGACACTAGTTGCTTCTTGACCTGTCAATACTAGAAGTTTACCATATTTGTTTATGTTGGACAAGATAGTCTAGGATTGATCAAGATAACCTGTACTTAGCATAGGGTAGAATTTTTATCATAATAGTTACTATAGACATTAACTTAATGTAAGAGAGGAATTATGGTAATAATAAAATTACAATGGAATAACCTTATTCAAGTCTATAATCTTTGGAACGATATTGATTGACTTAGATTCAGGAAGTAAGGGCAAACAATATTCCATGTGAAACGATGTAGTTATTTTTACATTAATCAAGCATATAATATCAAGGATATTTACAAGTAGTAATTTTTCCCTACATAAGGTAAATAACGATCAGTTTGGTACTTTAGTAAATAATACGATAATGTATGTGGTTACAATAGTACATACAGGACGACATTAATGCAAGTAAGGAAACTAATAACCTGTTAGTGAGCAACTGGATTATACATACAAGTAACAGGTTGATATTTTCCATAACTAGTAGGTTAAGAAAAATAAAATTGAATTGTATATTCGATTGAGAATTTTTACTATCAATATTGATAGAAGCTCTTCCATGAATAAAAATAAATAAGAATAAGTATAACATTTGCAAGTTAAGCATGTTAAAATAGAAATGAATATATGACAAATATTATGAGCTTAGAGTTCACAATAAGTATCTTTGGTGTCGCTAAGCTTGATAAAGGAAGGAACCTGTTTATTTGAACTCTGCTTACAAGAAAAACTAGAAAAAAATAAACTACTTTACCTCATTGAAGTTGCTTGAAAATTATCAGCTTATTTTACTAGAATATTATTTTGCAATCAGAAACACTTCTTGATACTTTATGATTTTAAAACGTCTACGTGTTTGATCGTACCTATGAACCTGTAAGAACTAGGAATCTTCCTGCATTAGCATAAATGATAAGAAAGCCCAGGATTCAAAGTTATATTCCACCTACTTTCCATAAAGTAGACCCATTAGTACACTGAAAGAAAACAATATGCAAGCAAATCTTATTTACGTTACGAAAAAGAAGAGCTTTAGTTAACATAATTTGAAAATGTGTAATACCAATCGTTGGACTGTTTTATTTTCCACTAGAGAAAACGAGTGATGATGGAGAAGAGTTTGTAGCGACGATCAGTGAAATACAAGAGCAAGTGAAAGAAAGGTTACAACAAAGTAAAACCAGCCAGAATGCCAGAGAAGATTCGAAAAGGAGAGAGAAGAACAATGAAGTAGGATATTTGGTCTTAGCATACCTAAAGAGAGATATTTCGAAAAGGAGAGTATAACAAGATGAAGATGAAGAAGATTGGACCCTGCACGATACTCAAAAAATTATCAGCAAATTCTTATGAGTTATAGATTCCTACCATAGTGTGTATTTCACTAATCTTTAATGTTGCGGATCTATATCCTTATGTAACAGGTGATGCTAGACCCTTTGCAGAAGGTGAATATCAGGTACTGAAGACCTACAATGGGTGAGGTAGACAGTTGTGGCACATCCATTGGAAGTTGATGTTATTCTGGACACTAAAGTCATATAGAGTACAAGGAAGAAGGACTATCTTGTGTATTTGGTCAAATGGAAGAAGTGACCAAAAAAGGATTCTACTTGGATGAGCACTGTAGAGTTGGAAGCCAAGGGTTTCATTGTAGTTGATCTAATGAACAAGGGTTCCTAATTTTTTTCACCCTTCTGAGTTTGATAGAGGAGCATCTTGACCTACCAACAGTGTGATGAGTTGGTCACATTTTGCAGCATATTTTTGGTTTTTTTTCCAAGTCATTGTTTGTTAGTACCAGTAGGAATTATTGTGGATCACGACTCCCTGTGAGGAGATCAAGCCGCAGGATGTTTGTTGTGACCGGGTCGTTTCATCTTGTTTTGTAATTGTTTGTTTTCAGTTGCAGTACCACTCGGTTGGGCAGGTAACAATTTATCTTAAATAGGTAGGTTAGAGAAGTTTGAGGGGTTCTTATCTTCAACTTGAGAATTCCAATTTACAGAGAAGTAATATCTACGTCTAGTTCCACTCGTAAATATTTTTAAAAGACTGAAGAAGGAGAGCTGAGATATGTGTTTGTTTGATTTCTTAATATAAGTATTAGCTGTGTGTTTTTAGTGTTGTTAGCCTATATGCATGTGCTGTTTTAACTGTGTATCAGTGCAGATCTGACTTCGACAGTTTTCTCAACATCTGTGTATTTCTGTGAAATTATTGATTCACATGTTAAATTGTTTCTTGAATAGTTGGAATAGGTCATAGATATATGTATATAAGTGTTAGGCTAATGAATTGTGAATATTGAAGGCTGTATTGATTGATCCTTTGATCAATCGACGCAAAACGCAGATTATCTGCCATTAATGTGTCTTGCCGATAATGGATGGTGGTGATTGAATCCATGGAAGAAGATTTGACGATCCAAGAGATATCTGCAATGGAGGTTTTTAGGACGATAATGAATCCATAGATATCTGTCATATCAACATCAAGGATCAGATCAACGCTCGTGGATAAGGATGCATAGATTCAATGATTGTAAAAGGTGTGGGAGAAGGCTTGTGAGAGACTAATTGCAGGGTAGTAACTTGGGAAGTTGGTCAGGAAACCCGCAACTCACAACCCACATTTGCAGGAAGGAAGTTGCAAGAAGGATCTTGTGAAACGATCCTTGTGGAAGGAAAGTTGTGAGGACTTAATTTAGAGCCAAATTTGGCCAAGGGTTAAATTTGGTAATCCTGCTAATTGTAGGAGCGACTAGATCATGTAAGTGTTGGTTGGGTTGGCTATGGTTGATCCAAACTACACCATCTTTGCTGCTACAAACCTTAATTTTTACTTGAGAATATAGATGATCATTCTTTGTAGCCATGTATCAAGACAGAAAGATTGTTAGCATGTGGGAGAAAAGGAAACTAAAATAAATAAATCTAATGTTGATGGATTAGAAATTGAGAAATTATGTGACACTCGAGTGTGAAAGATAATTTTCCTTTATAGGATATATTAATCATATTTGTGGTCATTCCATGCCTATTTCATAGCTTGAATATATGTAAAAAATGAAGAAACAAGTTCAATGCAATTTTGAGTATTAATAGGTTTCTTTTCCAATAAGACTTTAGAGAACCCTATTTTGACTGTAGTGATCTAAAAAGTAGAATTTGTTGGTCTACTAATTTCTAGATAGTATCGTCCCTGTAACTGAATAAATTATAGTGTAGGATGTGCAATTGGTATGTTGTCTCTCCTATTTGAACTCCTAGGTCAACTAGTCCATAATATTATAATTAGTGTCTTGAAAATAGATAAAAAGACCTATTTCATTTCACCCAATCTACACTTTTTCATTCATCCCCTTTGCTAGTAATATAATAGTGAAAAATTCATGGACCTTGTGGTCAATCAAGTAATGCAAGTAGAAAAGACTAAAATATATTTTTTCCAAAAGATTATTTTTTTCTCTTTTAAATGGAAATTTATGTACATGTCATTGTTGTTCTATTCAATTGTTTTCTAGCTAGTTTTTGAATGCCAGAATAAATTCCTAATCCTTTTATTTCATTAAATGGAATCCCTTATCATCCATTATTCTCCTCCCAATAAACAAGATCCATGCCTCTTTAAGACTTGCTTTTAATAACTCAGGAAATAAAAAATTATGGCAATAGTAATTGTTCAACCAGAAGCAATTTCTAAAACAGTTCAAATTGAGCAATACATTGTCACATTTATTTTCACTTTGCTATTTTTTATTGAGAGTGAATCGTGATATCTAATTTTAGTATGGAATAGTCATTCTTTCCATTTGACACCATAAACATCTAAATTTATAACGAATCCTTGAAAGTGAATTTATAGTTCTAAAACATGCCTAAAATGTCCATGTTGTAACAAACCTGAGTGTTTAATGTGTAGTTATGAGAACTGTCAAATGTCAAGTTGTTACCAGTGCCTTTATTATATCAAAAAATATGATGATGGTAGGAATTTAAAATGTCATGCCTGGAAAAGGCACACTATTGTTTGATGTGGAATCTACCTGTCATAATTCAAAATCCACACAAACACCATATGAATAAGGATGCTCCACAAATAGAGGCCTCTAAAGGCCACCATTCCATCCACATGGGAAAATTAAGGATAAAGTTTCTAGATTTATCGCATGGAAGACCATCCAAATTCCATTATATCATTCTAGGAATCCATGGGAAAGGATACCACATGTAATCTAGATTCCAAATCATTTCAAAATCGCTACGGAACCTCTCAAGGAAATGATCCATATGAAACATGTGAATGAAAATAACCATGCAACCCTCATAGACACATCAATAATCATGCACATTAATAGCACAAAATAATCAGAGGAAACACCACATAACTACTAATCCACGAGATGTAGAACAATTTGTGGCGGTGTATGGTTAAGGCACCTCCTAAGCTGAAAGGTCATTGGTTCTAATCCCATAAGATACCAAAAAATACAACCATGTTAAGGGCTGGTGAGGTACAGGCCGGGTGCAATCCCTAGGTGATTTTGATAGCTTATATTTCCTTGGTTCATGGTTTCTTAGCCAATGGAAACCCTGCTAGTTATGGGGGTTTCACTACTTTGTCAACAAAAAAAACATCACATAACTACTAGCCCAAACATATCATGAAAATTCATATGCTAGAACATGGTCACAACATGAAGAAACAAATATTAGCAGCAACAAACCTAGGCTGTTTTCAACCATGTAATCATGTTGAATGTGTGAAAAGTTCACATGTGGACTATCGTGCAAAATGGGGAGTAACCGAGGAAAATTTGAAACCTAGGTAGCATAAGTAATATCCTGAGCGAAGAATCCTCATGCCAAGTTCAATTAGGAGATATATAGAAATGACATCTACAACTAGAGAAATTACGAAATAGATAATATCATATGTGCTTTTATGAGTAGAAAAAGAAAATAGACTACTAGGAATTGGATGGACAATTAGTTTCACACTATTTTTTTGTTGGGTAGATTTACAATTAAGTCTTAGAAAGAGCATAATATGAGAAACATAATTGAAGGGTTCCTAGAGTCTTATTTTTGTAGATGAACTGTAATGTTTTTAATCCTAATATGTTGGTGACAGGCATGTCACAATACTTAGATGTTTTATAATGAATGAAGAAAGTGATGGTTACAATATATGTACATCCTTTTCTCTTTTCTTTATATTCGATTGGATTAGATTACAATATATATTTCCATGATTGATTTGTTTTCCTTTTTACATGTTAAGGATGCATCACCCATAAGCACCAGCTTATGTAAATATTTTAAATGCAAAGAGAAAACCCCAACCCAACTTTTTCCAATTATGAATAGTGTAATGTTTTTCTTGTCCAATTATTGTAATCATCCTCCATCAATATATTCAGCAGGAATGCCTAGGGATGGGTTAGATGTGGAGCAATTAATGATATGTAGAAAGTACTCATTATCGTATTAGATAATCAACTAAAACTTATAAACCTTAAATATTTTGAAACATATTATGAAGCATTATTCCACTTTATCCCATCATATGGTGAGACCTATGAAAATATTAAAATATCATATTTCTTTTTGATGCATGAATCAATTAACCCTAAATGAGAAAATAAATATTATATGGAAACCACAAGAGGCTTAGAAATCAAGATAATTCCCTCTCTTTGTTGCACGTATTCTTTGGATTTATCTTGTCACATACTCCTAGTTGTTCAACGAAGATTTAGAAGTTTGTTTTATCTTTTATGACTTTTTTTCTTAATGAAAACCTTAATGTTTCTCCATTTTCATTTATTTGAAGCATTCTTATTAAAACTAGGCCATTAGAACTGAATTGGGAAGTCTTGACTTTTTTTTTCCAATAGTATCCCATACTAGTGCACTAAATTGATTTTGGACCAGTTTGTACTTGATCCAGTTGACTCAAGCCCAACATGTAGGAAATGTTTAGTACAGGGACATACCATGTGTGTATTTGTACCGAAACATGGGAATGCGTATGGCACAACCTTGAAATGTATTTCCATTGATACTGATGCATACGACATGTGAGAAATGTGTTTCGTATAGATGGAAAGTGAAAACATGTTTCCTAGCCATACTAGCTTCAATCTAATGCATTCAAACATTAAATTAGCCTATTTTGACTAGGTAAACTCATTTTCTTTATATAATTCCCTTTGAATCTTTCATTTCTTCCTAAATACTATTATCCACACTCTAGAATTATTCATGGCACAAAATTTATCCTTTCATTGCTATAACCTAACTATTTAGAACTCATACATTCCTCTCCAACAAAGGGGCCTCCATTAATAACATTTCCAAAATTCTTTCCACCATGGTGTCTTTTGCAAGTCTTAGGTTTAACAAATCACAAAAATGAAGAAGATATAATCCCTTGGTTTTTCCTTACCAGAGGTGAAGTCATATTTTATAGTACTATCGGCTTGTGTTAATGTAAAATATGGTTTCCAATAGATTTAAAAGATATAGGGTCTACGGTATAGATAATAAGGCTATTCAAAAGACATAATTTATTTCTTACTGGGTGAGTATGGGGTTTCATTAAGTCCCCAATTTTTTATTAGTTGATATAAAGGGTTTGATAAGGAAAAAAAAGTTTAATTTTAGTTCTTAAGGGTTTTTTCATATGTGTAAGTTAGCACATATATTTCAAAAAATATATATGTGGGGCGATGTCCCTCCCAAGTAGTGTAAAGGTATGATCCCAATGAGTTATGACACATAGGTTCTAAAGGTGTAGTGTGAGTTTGGTCCCATATCTAGAAATGACGTTCATTGAAAGCTCCAAGTTCTCTCATCAACAAGTTACCGAATTCCCACAGTTGGTTCTCTCATCACCCAGTTACCAAATTTCCATGGTTGGTTCTCTTATTACCTAGTTACCAAATGCCCATGGTTGGTTCTCTCATAACCGAGTTACCAAAATCGCAAGCTTGGTTCTCTCATCACCCAGTTAGTTATCATAACAATTTGTTGGGTTCAATCAGACCTCAGTTCTTGAATAAACTTGTGATCGAATATCCGAAGTTACCTACTATTCAAAGTTAGAGATTCAACTTGTTACCAATTTCTTGAAGTTCAACAACTTAGAGTCACCTACTTCCCATGGTTAGTGAATCAAATAGTACTCTGAACAACGAATTTTTACCAATAACAACAATCTTATGACAATAACCTAGTGGAACCTGATGTTGTCGACATTTATCTCCGAGAGGTTTCGATCTCATGCATTGTTGGTTTATATTATTGGTTCCATTGGTATTACTTGCTACGTAGGTAATTCAGTATTTAATTTTTATGTTCAAGGGAGGTTTTATCGCTATGGAAATTGAGTCAGAGTAATCTTGTGACTAAGGAAAAAATCACAGAGGTTCAGATTAATTACACAAGGAATTTGACATGAAACACACTACAATTAGGAGTTGCAGCTATAAGAATGTATTGAATAATCAAAAGTAGAGACACTTGGTCATACAATTGCATGAATAGAAAGAATATTTGAATCCCAATGAGGTCATCCAAATTGCACACATGAGAGTGGCTTAGCTGTCAGTTAGCCACACTAAACACATTACTTAACCACTAATCACAACCATAATTAACTCTATGTGATTCCTAACTTAATCAGAGGAGTAATGACTCAGTCTAATTGAATAGAAATCAACTACATGTTAATCGGTAGGTGAGGGTGCATATCTAACTCAAGTCGGCTCTGATGAAGTGAAATGAACTCAACTAAGTCATGAGAAGTTGTTGGAGGCACCTTAAATCACTCCAATTAAATCAAATCAGCCAAAAATAGACACAAAAATGAGGAAGGCACCTTTCTAACTTAGTCTAACTAATTGTTAGGTGAAACAACAATCAGTTAACTAATTGGGGATTTTATCACATCCAGATCGCCCCATATTTTCTCCCTCATTGAATGAGAAGGTTGTAGTTTGCCTCCCTGATTGAAGAAGTGTGATGGTACTGATGCTGATTTTAGGAGTGTTCTAGTGTTCTGATGCTAATGTTAGTAATTCATGTCAATTACTTACAATAAGTGAATAATTAGGCCAAATTGACCAAATAAAGATCTGTGGGTTGGATTATGACTCCAACACCCCCCCTTAATATATACTCATGTGGAGGAGTAAAAAATAATGCTAGGGTACCACCAACAAAGGCCATAGGTCACCCTGTACAAAAATGAATTCTAAAATGATCAAATAAATGCTAAGTGAGGAAAAGAGGAAAACCTAGTGGGAACAAAACCCCCCCTCAAGATAAACACTAAAGAAGTAACTGGTCACCGTGATGAACTCACTCCCAATAGTGAACAAAGGTAAGTGAAATTTTTCTTAGTAAATTTCTTGGTGAAAATATCTGTAACTGCTCATTTGTGGGGCAATATTATAGAGCAATTTTCCTGTCATGCACCAAATCCCTGATGTAGTGCATGTGGATCTCAATATATTTGGTTCTCTTCCACTGAAATGGATCTGTAGATATATTTATATCACTTTGGTTGTTAAAAATTAGGATAGTGGATGAGCTAATACCAATATCAAACTCAGATAAAATTCCTTGCAACCAAACTTCCTTGATGCAAGCATTGATTGCACCGTTATATTCTTCCTAAATGCTGAAGAAAGGGAAATGGGATCCTGATTTTTTCATGAACAACAAACAGGCCCACCACCAAACATAAAAACATATCTAGAAGTGGAATTCCTATCTATGCTATCCCCTTCCCAATCAGAATCTATAAAACCGACCAAATCTAGCTCAGAATCTGCAACATAGTGAATGTCATAGGATCTACTGCCCTGAATGTACTAAAGCATCCTGTTGGCTGCCTTCCAATGGATCTCATGAGGATTTTTCATATATATTGATAGAACATTAATGAAATAACAAATCTCAAGCCTTAAATGTGTCAACTATAGCAAGCTTCAGATCAACTGGCGGTAAATAGTGGAACCATTGCTGGAGTGGATTTTCCCTCTTCAAGACTGATTCCTCAGAGGAAAGGAAATAGTGCTTCCTTCAAATAATCCATGTTAAAATTAATTAAAAGGTCTGAAATATATTTTTACTAAGTTACCATTATCCCATCAAATTCTTGGGTGATTTCAATCTCATGAAACTGTCTTAGAGGCCCAAATCACTCATTTCAAAAGCATCATGAAGAGAGGTTTTAACAAAGGAAATTGAAGCAAGTGTGCTTCTTGTTATCAAAATATGATCCAAATATAATACTATGATCACAATATTTCCTTCATACTACTGAAAATATACATTTTCATCATATTTTCACCACTCGAAGTTTTGTGAAAGAAGAAAGGCATCAATTTTGGCATACAAGGATCTTAGGGCCTGTTTCAACCCATATAATGATTTCTACAACTTACAAACCAAATATAGATATAAATTATATCTTTATATATTCTTCATATATATTTTTTCTTGCAGGTCTCCATGGGTAAAGGAAAACTTGAAATCCATGTGATGCACCTACCAGTGCTTGGATGTGACAATGGCCAAAACTAGCCTTATGGAATCCATCTTTGCCACCGATGCAAAGATCTCATGGTAGTACACTCCTTGAATTGGGGAGAATCCTTTTGAAACCAGACATGATTTATAATTGTATGTTGAGCCACCTCCAGAAACATTTTTCCTATACACCCACTTGCACTGAACAAGTTTCCTCCCAGGTGGAAGGGAAACTAGCTTCCAAGTTGCATTTTTCCGAAGAGAGTTGAACTCTTCTTCTATTAAATATTTACATCTCAGATATTTTAGAGTATGATAGTAATAATTGTGATCATAATTAACCATAATTTATCACAACTCAGACAACAGTGCATCATTGCAAGAGAGAGCAATGCCTGCCCTAAAAAAAATAGACTGGGTTCTTCTTAGATCAATAGGATTTCCAATGTCTAACCCAATTGATGAGAGTTTTTATCCGCTCATCTCTAAAGGTAAGTGGGAAAATTTGAATCTGATTCAGAACTTGAAATATTTTTCTCACTAATATCAGATCCTTCACTCCCATTTTCATCATCAGAATTAGTGGAAGAATGGGAGGAATTTTCAGCAGTTTTTACCTCGACTAGTTCCACCTCTTCAAGAGGTTCTTAAAATATGTTAAGATTTCATATGATAAGATAGATTATTAGAATTCATATTTAATTTCATAAAAAAAGAATATATACAGGATCACTGAAAGAAATAGTATCAAAATATCAACACAGATTTACCCTAGGAAAACCCTAATGGGAAAAACCCAGCAAAAGCTTCCTCAATATAGATGATCAAAAGATAAAAGATCAAACCCCAAACGAATCCTTCTCCTCCTTGAATCTACAAATATCTCTCTCTCTCTCTCTCTCTCTCTCTCTCTCTTATGTTCTACACAAGTGAGTGTGAGTGTGAGTGTGTTCAAATGGGGAGCACCTCACCTCTATTTATATTCTTCAATTCACTTGACATTTCACTCAACCAAGTCGGCCCCACTAAAACTGACTAGGCTGACTTCTCTAGGAGGACTCAGAAAACTTAATATTATATTAATTATGGTTCTAATGACCCCACTTACAACGAAGGGGATTTCTATCATGACTGTTAGTAATTATCCCGATATGAACATCGGGGCATAATGAAATATAAATGATTCTCCTGATAGGAACATCGGGGTATAATAAGTAAATATAGTTGAAAGTTACAATAATTCAACACTCTCCCTTAACACGAAGGGTATTCTCAAACAACATCAACAACAACAACCTACAGTCCACAATACAAAGAGGAAAGTCTACAGATCACTTTAGTACTTAAGTCCAAGGATGATGAAATCCTAGCACATTCTCAACGACCAAATTCACTAGATATAGTTATGGGATAATAAATCCCTATCACATTAGGACTAAGTCCAAGGATGATGCGATCCTACCACATTCTCAGGGATCGAAGTCACCAGATACAATTACGGGATAATCACTCCCTATCACTTTAGAACTAAGTCCAAGGATGATACAATATTACCGCATTCTAGAGGACCAAAGTCACCATATACAATTTAGGACAAATTTCCAGGGATGATACAATCATACCACATTCTCAAGGACTGAATCCACTGGATACAATTTAGGAAAAATGTCCAGGGATGATACAATCCTACCACATTCTCGTGGACCAAAGCCAACAGATATAATTTAGGAAAAATGTCCAGGGATGATACAATCCTACCACATTCTTGAGGATCGAATCCACTAGATACAATTTAGGATAAATGTCCAACGATGATACAATCCTACCACATTCTTGAGGATTGAAGCCACCTAATACAATTTAAGACAAATTTACAAGGATGATACAATCCTACCACATTCTTGAGGACCGAAGCCACTAGATACAATTTAGGACAAATGTCTAGGGATGATACAATCCTACCACATTCTTGAGGACCGAAGTCACTAGATCACTTTAGGACAAATGTCCAAGGATGATACAATCCTACTTCTTTCTTGGAGACGTAATTCTACGGATCACTATAGTAAAAATGTCCAAGGATGATACACTCTCACTGCAACATCACTACTCCCTCTTTTGGTAAAGGTCTTTTTGAACAAAACCAAGCTTGTCTCGAAAATATTCAAACTTTATACAAGACAGAGGCTTTGTCAACACATAAACAACTTGTTCATTGGTTCTTAGATACTGGAGCTTTATGGATAATTTCTGTATCATATCTCGGATTTATAAATACAAGATTTCTATGTCCTTTGACTTATCATGGAACACTGGGTTCTCCGTCATCTTTATACAACTCTGGTTATCACATAGAATCACTGTGGTATCCAACTCCAGGTTGAATAAACCTGACATCAACTTCCGAACCCATATGGCTTCAGAACTAGCAGAGTGAGATGCTATATATTCTACTTTAGCCATGCTAAGATAAACACTAGACTGTTTCCTCCTAAACCATGAAATGATAGCAAACCCCAAACAATAAAATCCACTTGATGTGCTTCTTCTATATGAGACACTTCTAGCGCAATATGCATCTGTATAGCCATACAAAATGTAATCATGGTTTCCATCGTATATATACCAAATTATATAGTTTCTTTCATATATATTATCACATGTTTTGCAGCTACCAGGTAGACACGTCTAGGTTGAAATAGATACTGACTAAAGGTGTTTACAACAAAACAAATGTCTGGTCTAATATTTGTTAGATACATCAATGAGCCAATAATTTGTCTGTATTGACTCACATCCACTAGTTCTGATGATTCATCAGCCAACAAATTTAGGTTGGTATCCATGGGTGTGGACATGGATTTACATTCCAAAATATCAAATATTTTCAATATATCTATGGCATAATTTCCCTAATTGAGAAATATTCCTTCTGATTTCTACCATAGTTTGAGACCTAGGAAATAATGCATTAGACCAAGGTCTTTCATCTCAAATTCTTCAACAAGTTTATTCTTACATTCTACAATCCGTTTCTCATTCCCTGTCAGAAATAGATCATACACATATAGTAATAGTATGACATGTTCATGTTCTATAACCTTGAAGTAAATATTAGGATCATCTTTACTCCTCATAAAGTCCATCCTCATCAGGAAACTATCTATCCTTCCATACCAAGCTCTAGGATATTTCTTCAGGCCATACAGGGCTTTTTTCAACTTTCATACATGAGTTCGTCTATCTTAAAATTAGCATCCTTATGGTTGTTCAATGTATACTTCTTCTTAAATCACACCATTCAGGAAGGTTGTTTTCAGATCCTTCTGGTGTAAGTCCCATTTCATAATGGATGCAAGTGCCATGATGGCTCTTATTGAAGTATACCATGCTAATGGTGAAAATTTTTCTTCATAATCAATTCCATCTTTCTGAGAGAAACCTATGGCCACAAATCTATCCTTTTACTGCCCTATACTTCTGTCAGCTACATGTTTTATCTTGTAGATCCATTTGGAGGATACTACACTCTTTCCTTCTGGTTTGGAACTATATCCCAGACATATTTCTTCATTATATATTAGTATTCTTCCATCATTGCTTCTACCCATTCTTTCTTTTGTACATACTTTTCATAGTTTGTAGGTTCTTTATCTACAAGATCACACATTAAAGCTACATAGTTTGAAAATGTCTTGGGATTTATGCTTATCCTTCTAGAGCCTTCAGGAGCTCCATATATTTCTACTTCTTATGTAATTTATCTTTCCCAAGCAGGATTTATCTTTAGTGATATCTTCATCGTAAGAGATTCTTATGATTCTATCAGATCATGATCTTCAGGTGCTTTATCTTCAAAGAGTAATGCAGCCTCTACATTTCTGGGAGGTGCATATTCCTCATACACTTCTTCATGTTTACATTTTCTGGATCTCTTGAGAGCTGCTTCTTCATCGAATGTTACATCTCTACTTATTTCCATGTGATGGATTCTAGGAATGTAAATTATGAATGCCTTGGATACTTCACAGTATCCAACAAATATGCCCTTCTTTCTGGAGGGTTCTAACTTGGTTCTTTTCTATTTTAGTATATGAACATATACTGGACAACCAAATATCTTGAGGTGACTTACGTCGGGATTCTTTCCCATGAAAATCTCTTCTGAAGTCTTGAATCCAAGACCACTATGAGATATTCTATTATGTACATAGACAGTAGTTCCTGTTGCTTCTGCCCATAGATGCATTGGCACATCCTAATCATATATCATTATCTTCACTACCTCCATGATGGTTTTGTTCTTTCTTTCTGCAACGCCATTTTGTTGAGGATTGTAGGGAGTAGTTAGTTCCCTCTTGATTCCAACATATTTACAAAAGGATTCAAATTCTTTTGAAGTATACTCTTTGCCATTGTTTGATCAGAGTGTATTAATACTTTTATCTGAAAGATTCTCTATCAAGGCTTTGAATTCCTTGAATTTCTCAAACACCTTTCTCATTGATTTCAAGAAGTATATATATTGCTTTGTTGAATAGTCATCAATAAATGTAATATAGTATTAAAAAAAACTCAAAGATGTGGAGGAAATTGGACCACACACATCTGAATGAAGCAATTCCAATGTAGCTTTAGTTTTTGTTTCACTCTTCGAAAATGGATTCTTGATATTCTTCCCTTTCGCACATCCTTTGTAAATTCCTTCATGGTTGATCTTAAAGTCTAGTAATCCCGTCACTAATTTGTTCACATGAGGAAGTTATTTGTAATTGATTTGGGCAAGCCTTCTATGTTGTTCACTAGGGTTGGTGGACTCATGAACAAGGGTTGTTTCTAAATGTCCCTTGAGTTTATACAGGCCTCCTTCTTTTTCATCGATGACAACTGCATCTTCAATTGATTTTCCTTTGGGACACATGAGTACTTTGAAATATATTAATCAAACTTTGAATCATTTATTATCTAAAGATAATATAGAAAGTGAATTCTTCTTTAGACCTAGTACATATAAAAATTCCTTCATCTTCAGGGGATTTCCTGAATCAAGATTGTAGCTTGCTTCAATGATTCCTTTGATTGGATATTGATAATCATATCCTATAGATACTTTATGAGGAAGGTTCTTTTCTTTGAGTTCTTAGAGAGATTTATTTCGTCCTTTCATGTGCATTGAAGCACCACTATCAAGAAGCCAAGTGTATTCTCCAGGTGTTACAGACCCAAAGAGTGTATAGAATCATGCATACTCTTTTGCATCTTCTTTTCTTGCTTTCTTTCTTTGAGGTCCTTCCTCTTCTTCTTCTACATTCTCATCTTAAGCTAGATGTGCTTGATGTCTTTTGTTGTTGTTTTTACTCTTCTTCTATTATTGTTTCTTCAAAGGACAATTTCTGGCAATGTGTCCTATCTTATCACAATAAAAACATCTAAAGATGGAGTAGTCCCTACTTGGGATATTTTATTTTGTTCTTCGGAACCTTCGGGGAGGTTGAGACTCCTTGTGGTTTCCCTTCTTGAAGTTGGGTTGACTTCTTCTTCTCTTGGTATGATTGGATAGGGATTGATCATCTTCCTTTAGTAGAGCTTCTCTATTTTCCAGTCTAGTCTCCTCTTGAATACAATCTTCCCATACAATATGAAACTCCAAGCTTTCCTTTCTGGAACACATCATTTGGATGAATGACTACCAGGGTCTAGTGAGACCATTGAGAGCAGTCATAACCAAATCATCTTCATCAAGTTTGTCTTTGATGGCTTCTAGTTTTTCTTTGAACTAGGAGACCCTTGTGAAGTAGTCTTGGATGGATTCTCCATGACTCATCTTGGTGCTCTTCAATTGAGCTCTTAGATTCATATTTTTTGTTGATGTTTCTTCCTTATAATTTATTTCAGAGTCTTCTTGGATGAAAATTGAGGGATCAAGTGATCCTTGATAGAGTCAACAATAATCCTTTGTCTTTTAATCAAATCCTTCTTATGCTTCTCCTTAGCTTCATCCTCTTTAGGTTCTGCAACTTCATCCTTGATATATTTTTCAAGATCATTCTCCTTGAGAATGAGGCCAATTATGTATGTCCAGGCTCTGTAATTCTCTATGCCTTCTATTTTGTACTCAAGCTTCTTTCTTGGGGCCATCTTATAAGGATATAACAAAAAATAAAATTCTGGAAAATGAGAAACTGATATTACCAGGAGACACGCTTAACTGACGCGAGTTGACTAGTGTTCTTGGTTTCTGTAGATCTCAAGTATTCACCTTTCAAATAAGACTTGTGAGATTCAACAATGCAGCTTCTAGCATTTTTATGGACCAAAATTTAAACTATGGTTTGAATTTCCTGGAGATATACTCCTTCAAAAACTTTGATCTCAGGCTCAGAAAATGCACTCTAGGAGGGTGCAACTTTCCATGCAATCAATTCTTTAAAATTCTAAATTTTCTTGAAACCCTAATTTCTTGTTGGGGAGAGAGAGTGGGATTTTTCACCTTGTGAAAGATGTCCTATTTAGGTTAGCTCTGATACCATGTTAAGATTCCATATGCTAATCTATATTATCAAAATTCAATTTCAATTTCATAACAAAAGCATATAGACAATATCACTGAAATAAATAGTATCACAAGATTGATATAGATTTACTCTGGGAAAGCCCTAATAGGAAAAACCCAGCAAAAGATTCCTCAATATATATGATCAAAATATAAAAGATAAAACCCCAGACTAATTCTTCTCCTCCTTGTAGCTACAAGCAAATCTCGCTCTCTTATGCACTACACAACTGATTGTGAGTGTGAGTGTGTTTAAATGAGGAGAAGCTCACCTCTATTTATATTCTTCAGTTCACTTGGCATTTCACTCAACCAAGTCGGCCCCACTAAAATTAACTGGGACAAATTCTCTAGGAAGACTCAAACAATTTAATATTATACTAATTAGGGTCCTAATGACCCAACTTACAACAGAGGGAATTTCCTCATGAATCTTAGTAATTCTGTCCATAGGAACATTGGGGCATAATCAAATACAAATGATTCTCTTGATAGGAACATTAGGGTATAATAAGTAAATACACTTCAAAGTTACAATAATTCATAAAAAGAGGACACTTCTCTCAATGAAAATATGTTTAGTTCTGATATTCAGAAGTTTTTATCCCCTTTAATCCTATGGATACCCAATTAACATGAACTCAATTCTTTGTGGTTGCAAATCCTTCCTCTTGTCAAGTAGAATTCGGGCCCAAGTAGTGGACCCAAAATTCTCAAATTTGACACATCTGGTTTGTGCCCAAATTGAGATTCAAAAGGAGTTTTTCCTTTAATGGAAGAGTGAGTTACATTGTTTTGAATGTATGCTACAACTTTCATGGCCTCATACCAAAGGTTTTTATCCCAACCTTTGGATTCCATCATGCAGGTAGTCATCTCTTTGAGGGACCATTTTTTTCCTTTCTGCTACACCATTCTACTGGGGTGTGTAGGGAATGGAGTGTTGGATTCAGATCCCATATTTGGAACATATTTGTAGTAGCTTAGACTTAATATACTATTCTCCATTATCATATATTATAGACTTTATATTCCTCCCAGAGGAGTTCTCCACAGATGCCTTGAATTTAGTGAATCTTTCAAGAACCTCATATTTTTTCTTTAAGAAGAAAACCCAAGTGCATATGGAGAAGTCATCAATAAAGGTGAGCACATACCTTGAAACACTCATGGAGGTTGTAGATATGGGTATGATGAATTCATAGTGGATCAGCCCCAAAATACTTGTTGCATGGTGTGCCTTTCCCCAATCAATTTTTTTCTCATGGTGTTTTTCGACAATTCAGCCTTTACAAGTTCCATTGGAAGTTTTGATGGCCGGGAGGCATTCAACCATGGAATGTTTCTGAATTTTATACAAATATTTGAAGTTCAAATGTCCAAATATCTTATTTTGAATCCTACTAACTCGATTTACATGAGTCAGTAGAGCGGTAGGATTTGCATCCAGCAGGAACTTGGAAAACTTATAGGTGTTAGCATAATGGTTCGTTATACCTATTGCTATGAGTTTCCCAGATGCAATATATGAGATCTCAACATAATTTGGGATGAAATTAACTCTCTTGGGAACTCTATTGTGTGTCATTTGATATACAATCAAGAGATTGGAGGCTAACGAGGGTACATATAGAACATCATAGAAGCTGTCATGTTCAAGTTTTACAGTACCTTTTCCTTTCGAAATTATCTAAGAATCGTCTCCCATGTGGATGGGAATGTTGCAGTAAGAATGCAAGAATGACAAGGAATATTTGTTTTCCACCATATGGTCTGAATCACTAGAGTCTATGAGGAGAAATCCAGGCTTTGAAACAATTTCCATGAGCGCGTGTCCTCTTTCTGGATGGATGTCCCGATCATGATTATCTCTCTTCCTAACATTGTCAGGAAGATTGATATTATTATTCTCAAGGAGAAGAGACATCTCATCAATATTTTTCTTCTTGCAGGAATGATCCCCATCTAGACTATCTTGTCATGCTCATTTGCGAGGGACTCAAGGAATGCATTGACGAAAGGCATTTTCCAATTTGGGATTGTTAGCTTCCCATTATGGAACTTGGATACAAAGAATGAATAATATGGACCAATTTTTGAGAGTATTTATAGGATGATTTGATCATCATCATTATCAACCTTGCAGTAATTCAAGTGGAGCTCCAGGTGCTTGAATTTGGTGAAGAAATCATTCATAGTTTCGTAGTTGTCTAGATTTAGGGAGATCATCTCATTCTCTAGATGATAGGTCCTTAGATAATATTTCTTATAAAAAAAGAAAGAAATTTTATCCCAAATATCCTTTGGAGTCTTCAATATTGTGATGTGGAAGAGAATATATCTGGAAATAAACAAGCACAAGAAACCATAAGCTTCATCCATCTTATTCCAGTACTTTACCTTATCAACAACATGTGTTGCCTCTACATCTATATCCATTGTGACTCTATAGAGTCCTTTAGAGTGAAGTTGAATCTCCATGTCCTACTTCCATTTGTGGTAATTCAAGGAAGTAAGAGGATTTAGAGAAGAAGCCCTGAAGTGGATGTAGAGAATGCAGTGAAAGACCTATACAAAATTCTACAAAAACACAAAAAGGGAATTGTAAGGTCAAACATCATGCACTTTTCAATTTTTCATCACACCCAACTTAATTGATCAAGAAATCTTGGTCGACAATTCCTTTGCGTAGGATTTCTATGGTAAAATTTCGGCTTCTAGTGTAGTGCTGGAATTTTTGTATCTTTTTGCTCAAATTGCATGATATATCCATCAAGAATCTTATTGGAGAAGAAGATCCTTGTCCCGCCGAGGCTCTAATACCATGTGAAAATTGATTCATGGTAATATTGGGAGCAAGGAACAACTCACAGAGATTTAGAATCAATTGCACAAGAAATTTGACATGAAACACACTAGAATTAGGAGTTGCAGTTGTAAAGATGTATTCAATAATCAATAGTAGAGATACAATGTCATACACTTGCATGAATAGCAAGATAATTCGAATCCCAAGGAGGTCATTTGAATTGCACACATGAGAGTGTATTAGATTTAATCTAGCCACACTAAACACATCAGTTAACCACTAATCACAACCATAATTGACTGTAACTGATCCCTAACTCAATCGGAGGCAGTCATGACTGAGTCTAATTGAAATAGAATGAAACTGCATGTCAATTAGTAGGTGGGGGCACATACCTAACTCAAGTCAGCTTCGATGAAGTGAAATCAACTCAAATGAGTCACAAAAAGTTGTTGGAGGCACCTTAAATCACTCTAGTTAATGCAAATCATCCAAAAATAGACAAAGAGATGAGGAAGTCGTCTTTCTAACTCACTCTAACTAATTCTTAGTTGAAACAAAAATCAATTAAATGATTGGGGATTTTATGATAAGCAGATCACCCCATATTTTCTCCCTGTTTGAAGGAGAAATCCTAGTTATCCTTTCTGATTGAAGGATAAGAGTCTAGTTGGAATCCTTGATTGAAGGGGTGTGCTGGTGTGCTCATGTCGATGTTATTAATTCATGTCAATTAACTAGGATAAGTGGACAAAATTGACCAAATAAAGATGGGTGGGTTGGATTATGACGCCAAAAAGCCCATGGAAACCATTCCTTAGGTGCCCATTTGGTGATCATGACCAAATGATAGCTGAAATAATTGAAATAAATCCCAAATCTACAATGTGCATTAATTAGATAATATGCCTTTAAATGTGCACAAACCATAATTTGACAATATGACAACACACATATGAATAAAAATGATGTGACGTGTTGCCATAATGTATTAAAGCAGAAAATGTCTAATGAATATTACAAACATAATACATTGTGAATATAAGGAACACTTAAAAGCTTAAAAATTGGGAGCTAAGTTAACACTTACATGACTTAGAATGCATAAATGAATTAGAAAATAAATTCAAATAATCGAAAACAGAGTAAAATAAAATGAAGTTATGGAATGTAAGGTAGTTATAATCGGGTGTAAGAAAAAAAGGTAATTGAAAGATCTAAGACTAATAGGGTGCATACAAAACACTTTAAATAAATGGTTCTTTTCATAAATTGGACAATATAGTAGCATAAATAATTTCAGAAACTTTTTATTCAAAGTTTAAACAACATCTCAAATGTCTTGGTCCATACTTATGCTTTATGGGAGTTTGTGTGACCCATTCTTATTTGTTGAGTAATATTCTTGGTCCTAGTTAGGAGTGGGATGAAGTTGTTACATTATAGGACTCAAATGTTCCCTACAATATTATGGGATCTTCGAGTTCTTGCATGGAGAGATTGATTTGACACGAACATGGGGTAGTAGATGGACACTAAATGTTACTATTAAGACTATACCTTATAATCACATGATGAAATTGCATTGATGTGGTCATCAAAATCCTAATTAGATTTTGAATATAATTATTCTTTATTTATTCAAAAAATTAAATGTGACATGTTCTAGTACAAACTTCTAGAAATTTGAGGCTATAAAGGGTTGCAATAATTTGATGTCGTTAAAAGTATAGAGGCATGAAGGACCCAAAAATTTTCAATATGTACATCTAAATTTTTTTGTCAATTCCTTAATGGTCGATAAATAATTTTACATGTATGGAAAGGGGATGCATAGGAAAACTTCACAATACACAAGAAAATTTATTGGGTGTGATGAATGAGATGGTGACGTTGTGCCTTTAATTTTTTGTCATTTCTAGATAGATGGAATTTTGGTCTTCAATAAATATTGGAATATCATTAGCAACATTTGTAAATCCAACACTTAGCCTCAAGATGTATTTGTTTCATCCTGGGGATGAGCTAATACCTTTGCATCATCTATGTAGGGTGTTTTTCACTAGAAAAGTAGTAAAAAAAGAAACCATACTTCAATTTTGGTTAAAATTCATCCCAATTTCCCTTTTATTAGCAATGGCTTGTAGAAAGCACATATTCTTCAAATCAAAGTAAAATACAAGTACAGAGAAATGACACATTTTATATGGGCCAAAACAAGAAAACACATGAAAAAATTACATAGGTTAATGATGTGATGAGTTCTCACTCCAATCGCATCTCTCGGGTCAAGGATCCTATAGCAGGCCTTGAATCCAAATACCCATTGAATACATTTGAAACAAATCCCCATATGCTTAACAAAATCGAAATAATTTTCATAGAATCCATTATATGATGGAAGAAACCCACTAATAGTATTGGCACACTGGGGATTTCCAGAGTGCTAATGGCATTTGAGAACAAGGAAGACACCAAAAAGACCAAACCCACTAAACCCATAGAAGAAACCTTCCATCCTATTGTAGACCATATCAATGTAATGTAGTAGGAAAAGTTCCCTGTTGTGAAACTCTCAACCTCATCTTTCATATATTTGAACTCCCCACTAACAAACAATCCAATTTTGGACACTACAGTGGAAACTATGGATGTGAAAATTTGTATCTCAAGAACTATTTCAAAAGTATAATTATTTAAAACCCTATTGAGTAAAAGCTTCGTCAATGGAAGAATGATTCCATACATTATAGAAAATGCAATAGTGAAAATGAAGTGTATTATCTACTTGGCATTATTGACTCATTCAGGCATGTCACTGTTTGAATGAATCCCAAGTGGAATTTCACTCAAACAAAGAAAAAGAAGAGAATTCAGGATAAATTGGGTAATCTTCTAGATGTTCAAGATGAATTGAAATACATCATTGAAGACCAAATAACTTGAACATGGAAGAAAATAGGTTGAAACATGTATATAAGATATACCCCAAGAGTAAATCATATTTTCTCTATATACAATAAATCTCGGGGAAACATAAATAAGAACCAATCTCAGTGTTAGGAATGTAATATTAGATACTTGTTTTCCTTGATAAAATATCAAAGGTATAAAAATAATTGGACATCCTTCTAGTTGCACAAGGGTTGAAAGAGAAGATGACTATGTGTCAATGCTGGGAATGACTATGTCTCTGTTGGGCATATATGAGTATCTCTGCTAGTTTGACTATGTTTTACTTTTGGGAATAATTGAGTGTGTTTTCTAGTATGATTGTGTCTCAATACTGGGGATGGATTTGTCTCTGCTTGGGAGAAGTGAGTGTCTCTTCTAGTGTACAGTGTCACTTCTCGATGTGGATTTATGAACCTAAGCTGTGACCTTATGAACTCAGTGTAATATTCAATTTTAACTTCTGTTCTATTATTCATCAACATGAAATAAGAAAATGGCATTATTCCCTATTCTTGAATGAGAAAATGTAGATAGCTATGATAAAATGGTCAAATTGATTTGCAATATGATTTTATATACTTTGATTTCACTTCCAAGTCACATATTTGGGATATGTGGTTGTGTTAGAAGGATTACATAAGTAATTGGACTTGAACTTCTACCCATGCACATAGACGTGTTAATGTTGATTTAATAATGAAATGTGAGTACCCATTCCCATAGGTGTCACATACCACAATTTTGTAAAATAATGTTATTTGTTTTAATTTTATTCCTAAGACATTATGTTAAATTTAATGCTAAGTAGGAACTGATGAATCAGTAGAGTGAAAAGATGTGGAATGCAAATCTGAATATTTTATTTTTAATAAATAAAAAGTGGAGACAACAGCTTGGGAGAGCTGTTAATAAGAGTGTTACTGGTCAAACTGGTGGAAGGAACTAGGTGGAGAGAAAAAGACAAGTGGCAGCATCCTCAAACACTTCTTATCTTGCAGGTGGAAACTTCCCTACATTTGGGGTCATGATCACCCAAGAAAGTGGGATCAGATCAGGTGGCTCAATTAATGACAACTAACGCAAAAAAGACCTAGGCAATCTTTTAAAAGTACCCAATGTAGAGAGCTGAGGCTGCTAAGATATTTTCCAGGAGAATAATCATTTAGGTGGAATGCGCTTCAAGGAATTAGTTGGGGAAAAGGGAAAAACTGTAAGGAATGTGTTTTGAGAGATAAACTGTAGTAACTTGGTCTCATACAGCTTGCTAGCTGAGAGAAATTACTGATAAGTTCAGCACTGGTATTAAGTCTTAGGACTAGTACTTGATTATTACTATACCAAGTTCCAGCTAGGAAAACCAGAGCAAGATCGGGGGTCCAGAGGAGTTGTTGTTTGAGCGCTCTCCAGGAGTTGGTAGGGAGGAACGGCCTCCCATTGTTGTTGTCGACCAAGCTCGAAGAACAGGTTCTGTTATTTGTTAAATTATGTGTTATTATCTGTGTATGATTGAATGATGCATTTGCAGTTTAGGATGTAAAAAATTAGAGGATAGGATAACTTAGTTTGTTTAGTAAAGAAGTTATTCTGAATGATAAACAAATCCTACCTGTGTTTTTCCCGATCTGGAGTAATCCAGATCGTACTCTAGTACAGGTGGTGAAATTATATGAAGAAAGTATGGCGCATGTATAGAATAAAATGTTAGCTTGATTAAGAGAATGATTACTTTTATTTTTTTATCAGAAGAATTAGCATTCTGTACATGGAGTAGAGTTAGGGTTAGACTTAGATTGTGATTGTTAGATTTTAGTAAAGGAAAACAAGCTGTATTTGTTTACTAACAGAAGTAGGTTTAGATAGATAAATAGATTCTCTGTACAAATTTTATTTCAGTAACTTTACTATTTTATTTTGAAACTGAGGAAAAAATCTAATAGCTAAAGTAAGTAGTGTTAGAATAAATAAAAATGTTTTTCATCTCTACATATTACTTCTTTCCTGCATAGGATAAATAACTATTGTTTTACATCAAACAAACTATGAGCGAGGGTAGATAAACTTAGATTTATTTATAAAGCTAAACTATTGGTTTAATATTTTTAAACATACTGTAGTGTTAATAAGCTTTTATTTTATATTTTATCTAACTGAACTTACTAAGTTATACAGCTACTAACTTATTACTTTTTATAATTTAAGACAAAGCTACAATACAGTTCATAGGAAAGAACATAGATAGTTTGTACTCTTTATTTTATAAATACTATTATTGTAATATAAAGAGGGTAACATCAGAATTAAATAATAGAATACTATCTCTCTATATTCCTACAAATAAATTAAATATAAATATAACATGTATAACTATAAGAGTAATATTATTTACAGATAAGATGACATTCTTATTTTACAAGAAGAAAACATGAATTGTGTACTTGAAAAGATGTAACTATTAGTTACATAAGTACATCAATAAAAACATGAAATTCTTGTATTCTGAAGGATAAAAATTATATAATAATATTTGCAAATTCCATTATAATAAAGAAAATTAGTATAAAAACAATGTACAGATGCCCTAGCAGGTTTTATATAAATAATACTATAGGGTAAAATTCAAAGGCATTAACGCGCAGAAAATAAATCAACAAAGTAATAACATGCTCGATTCACCGAGCTCAACTAACTATTACACATTAACAATAATAATCAAACAATTTATAGTAGTGCTTAATAAATTAAAGATAATTTAAAGAAACTGTAAATACTTTATATATTTCCAAGTTAGGGTGTAAACCCTACTAATTCGAAATATACAACAGAGATATAAACAAAGAGTTTGAAGTTCTTCTAATGCCCTCGGCTTCCAACTAAACTAACAATGTATGGCTTAAACAACCCTTCCTTTCATTGATACATGTTTACACAGTAACTGAACAAAAATCAAAATTTACAGTCATGGCCTAAGCCGAAAACCCCGCATTAAGCAAGAGGTTTAACATCAACAAACAATAACGAACCGATCAACCCAAATAAACCAAAACCACAAGGGTTTTGCAGGCCACGACGACCAACCATTAAATGTCCCATAAGGGACCACACAAGGAGGAATTGCCATGGATATCCAAGGCTTACCATGAACCAGCAAGCCATTTCCACAGCCTTGCGCCAACCATGCAGAGGGAAGGGCCGACACCTGTAAACAACGAAGAAAAAAAAATGTTAAAACTTGTATCCAAAGTAAGTATTTGTGTAAATAAACAAAACTGCGAAGCTAATGGATGGGTTAACAGCAGCATTACCTAGAATATTACTGAAACACGACCACCCACAAGAAGAAGGGAAACAACCAGTGCGAGAAGAATGAAGCCCTTCATTTGCTGCAAGAAGGAATAAGGTTACCAACACAGCAAACAACCAACCGCGACTGAGAATAGGAGCATCAAGCACAACAATTAAATATGCTTGGGTCGTCACTTCATATCCAGCCAAAGAAATGATTCTACGGTGAAACCCTATGCCCCGGCAACTCAGAAATTCAAGACCACGACTCTTAGTGCTGGGCCAAGGAGAAAGGAAACTCCTTACAGTCGAAAGATACGGGATGGAGCTAGCCGGGATATTGAGACCCTGGAGCAAGTACCACTAACCCTTACCCAATCATCAAACAATGTCGTGACAGCACCTCTCTACTGAGTATTCGAGACGAGCTCACGAGGTGTAGAACCAGCAGGAAGACTACCAGCAACAAAATGCAAGTGACAGTGCAGATGAGAACATCGTAGCAAAGCGGCAGGAGGCTCGAAGGAGACGGAGGTAATGTCAAATCTAGGGCTTGCGAATTCCCTTTTAACCTCACAACAAATGGGTACGACGAGTCCACGTAGCCAACTAATTATTTGCATGCAGTGGGTAAGAACTATATACTGTCAGCGATCAATCATTTAATTGATTCTCATCAAAATCATGCGATGGAAAAGTTTCTACAAGGTTCGTTGATACTGAATGTCAACCGAGCTTGTACATTAAAGTATAAACATGAGGACATAGGTATCATTGTTAGGATTAAAAACTTGTGCAAGGTATAATCAAACACCATAGCCCATCCTTTATACACGATGCATATTCATACCAAAGGTTATAAAGATCAAGGCTATAAACTTATGCTACCTAGCATATCATACAAGTAAGGGATGTTTTTTTTAAAATATTATAAACATTAACCAAGGTTAAACCATAAATTTTGCTTGGGTGCAGTCTAGCTATGACCCCTTTCTCTTTGCCTTGCGAATTATTCTTTCATCATAGTATTATAATGATGGCAAGAGTTAAGCCACTTATCATTTAACAAAATATTCATCAACATAAAAGTTATGCCTTCAAAACCAAATGTTATTCATTCTTTAATGGTTATAAATCGAGTAGGGTTATGCCTTTCAATAACTCCAAAAGAGAATTCATAGAACCTACTCTTGTTAAGATATCCATCTTGGGAGAATAGCTCTATTTATGCATTGGAGTATTTGCTATGTAAACCATTAGGTTGGTAGACAAACAAAATTTAAGCATTATAATATTTCTCAGGGTTGGCTTCATATAACTTGCAATGAACTAATAACCATAACTGGATTATAAATATACGCATAAGTTATCTGTAAAAGAATTCAGTTCTTTCATACTAACTTAGTCTAATGGATAGCAGCTTGTATCAAAGAGATAATCCAGTCAAACTGCAAAATCTTTGGAAGTAGATCAAAGGTATAAATACTTGTTATTGTTGCGCATTACTTTTATATTCCATGGAGTAATCAAATCTAACCTAACGTACATGGTATAGATTTACAAATTAAGATAGACTCTTAACGCAATATTTCTTCCATCTTCTTAACCTACTTGTAAAGAAAGATTTAAGACGTGTACACACGACAACCATGATAAACTTTGGTAAGCATTGCAGAGTTAGGTACTCAATAAAAGATATAAACTACAACTAGAGAGAGAGAGCAACTGCCATTAACACGAATAGAACTGGATCTCTTATTCCATGACGTCCTTAAAAAGAATAATGACTTAAAGGTTTTACCTCATAAAGCACTTAAATTTGAATAACAATTATATTCGTTTACTAAGCTATTATTTTGCAATGAACATATATCTGAATGCTTTAGAATTTTTGACAATCAGCACCCAAACTTCTTACCTATAAGTCTGTAAGAGCAGGAAAACTTTATGCGTTAACTTGAAAGCTAAGTAAGCCCAAATTATCATGACAGTTCCACTTTGTGGTCGTAAAGAAAAACAAGTCATTAAACTGAAAAATAATTTTTCTATAAGATAAATATAATGAAGTAGATAATCCAGTTAATGAATTCATTAACATATAACTAATTAAACAATTAGTAAACTGCATTTATGAAAATTATCTGTATTTAATTTTTTTTTAAATTTTTCAGTAAATTTGGGGTTCTGACATGTGGTATTAGAGCACAAGGTTCAAACACTAGGCCTTGATGCAGCCCAACTAGCTTCCATAGAACAATAAATTCAAATAATATGCTAAGATGTATTTTGTTTTTATGTTAAGAACAGAAAAATTCCTTTTTTTGAAGTTTAACAGGTAGGTATGGAAAATCTAGGAGAGTATGCACAAGAGGAGTCTCCAGATATGGAAACAAGACATTTTCCTAGAGAACCTATGTTAGAAGAGGTGACTGCAAACTCCTCAGAGCTATTACAGACTGTAAAATATTTAAAAACTGAAATGGAATCAGTCAAGAGGGAGAATGAGAGGATTTTGAAGGCTCAGGAAGAATTGAACCAAATTTTAATAGAAAAGTTCCAAACTGAAGGAAGGAGCAAAAGATCAGAATCTGAAGATGTCAGTCATCAAAGAAAATCAAAAAAGATGAAGCTGGGAAAAACTGAAAGTAGTTCATCATCTGAAGGGTTTGGTGAACGACAAAGTTACCATACTACTAGTGATAGTAGTGAAGATGATTTGTATGATAGGAAGAAGAAATGGAAACCATGTGAGGAAATTTCAAGGGAGTTTACAAAGATAAAGCCCCCAAATTTTAATGGAGAGACCAAAAAAGGGGAGGAAGCAAATTCCTGGTTGTTCGGGATGAAGAAATATTTTCAAATATATAATTACTCTAATCAGCTAAAGGCAAGGATGGCAATATATAACCTCTCCGGAAAATTTGTGTTGAGGCCTGTAAATTCACAGGCAACAACAGCAAGGGATTCTCCCCAGTCAACATTCCCAACTAGCCTGTGACTGTTTGGTATAGAGAATCCGTCAGGTTTGCGGTCCGGCTACCGTAGGTCAAGTAACAAAAAAACAAAGGTTTTATCGGTTGCAGTCCGGTCCACCGTGTATATTTTTGTAATTTTGACTTAATGTATGATATGAAAATGCCTATTTAACCATGAAGGGTGATAAAGAATGCAAGGAGCAGTCATAACATGATGCACAGGTTCTTACCTCTTGTCTTAGAACTCAAAAGCATCTAAATCACATATGCAGTAATGAAGGAAACTAACTATCTATCTATCTATCCCTAGGGAGCCAAATTGTAACTTATTTATGAGTAATGTATATTGTGCACGCATTATAAAGAGAAATTATAGGTAGATGATATTTATTTTCTCAAATGTTTCACTTTTCTCAAATGTTTTTACAAAATCGTTACAAATTGCAAAAAGTGACCAATCCTTTACGAGGAGGGTCCCACTTGTGTGTCCAGAAACTTCTTCCATGCCAAAGCTTTAGAGGCGATGCCTTCAAAGGCACAAGGTTCCAGAAACTAAATATTGATCTCAAACTTCGCAGCCTGGTTCTTTATAGCCTCAATTCTAGCTGTGATCAACCGAAGCTGATCCTCCAAAAGCTGCACACTGATGGCTGAATGATCCACTTCACTCTTTAAGATCTGATCATCCAGGGCTTTAATATGTTGTACTTTCACTTCCTCCTCCTGATACCTCTTCTGCAACATCTCCACAAATGAGTTGTGGTCCGGGAAAACATCAAGCCTTTGCTCGGCCTCTATTTGGCGCCGATTGTAGGTAATAAGGAGCCTCCTGAAAAACTATGCGCATGCTCCTTTCATCTTTTTAACTTATTTTTTGAAATCCTTTGTGGTATTTATAGCAAACTTCAGTAAGTAATAATCCCACTTGAGGGCCTGTTTATCCTTCGATGGCAGCTCTGATAGAGTTTCTTCATTATTTTCCAGCCTTGCCATTCTTGCAATCAGGACTTCAAGGACGTCCTGAGATCTATCAACAAAGTAAGAGGAGGTTTCCAGGATTTCCTCTAATCAGCCATCTACCTGCAGAACTTTACATCTCTCCTCTTCTATGGCAGTCTCCAGCTGTAGCATATTGGCCTTTTGTGCCAACACATGCTCTTTGAATGGTTGTAGGTTGACCTGCTGCTCCCTTGCTTCCTCCAAAGCAGTGGCTAAAGAAGAAATTTGCTCCTGAAGCTTTCTCTTTAGTTCTTGAGCTTGCTGCTCATTTTCTTCTAAGGCGGTCTTTTGCTGCTCTAAGTCTCCTATCCTTCCCAGCAGCTGCTCTTTCTCCACCCGGAGCTCTTGATACTCTTGATGCATCTTCTCCAGACGCTCTTATGCAACTTCACTTGCTTGTCTCTCTATTTGGAGGAGTTGCAGTTCATCTTTTGAAGACCACATCTCCCTTTTCATGTCCTCATATTTCCTCTTTAGCCTATTGCTTTCCTCTCTCTCCTTTCTCAATGTGTCTTTTAGTTGAGCGGAGGACTTCTTGGATTGCTCCGAATATGTCATAATTTTGTCCACATTATCTTCCGAAGCTTGAATTAGTGCAGCTTCGGCTCTAATGGTGAGTCTTGGATCCTGGTCTGTTCCAAATACAATGGGCGTATCCATTATCATTTTCTCGAGCAGACCTCCAGTTTCAACCTTTGTTTTTGTTCTCTTCACTATCCTCTTTGTCTCCCTGTCATAGAACACAGTGTTAAAATCAGGTATTTCCTCATTTCCTCACCCACCTTATGTACAAAAGGGACCAGTTTAAAAGCGGGGGCTACAGATGGTCTAGGGGTGCTGGTAGCAGGTACTTCTGGGTCCTGAACCTTGGGGTTCTCCATGTCTCGGGTCTGTCCTCTAGCTGTGTCAAAGGCTGATAGTTATGTCTCTATCTGCGTCAGCTTTAGCCTCTCTGCTTCCTGCTTCTGTAGCTCCTCATCAAGATTTCTTTTCTTTTCTTCTTATTCATTCCTAGCATCTTCTTTTGCCTTTTTGGCTGCTTCTCGGTCAGCTCTTCTTTTTTCTTCTTCTTCTCCCTGCAACCACCCTGCAGCTTCTTGTGCCAGCCTTTGGGCTTCCTCATTTCTTCTCTTGGATTCTTCCTCATCTTTTGCTTGTTCATCTCCCTTCCCACCTTTGGTGGTTATATTATTCTTAAACCTTCTGCTCAAAGCTGTTATGTTTAATGCAGTTCAGAAGATATATTCTTCCCTATCCCAATGGTGGGTGTATTCAAAATGTACGTTGTTTTCTTTACAATGTTCAGCTACTTTATTGCGGGAGTCACTTCTATGGAAGGGCATCTCACCAAAATGAAACCTTTCCAACTCTTCTACAAATTCATCAGCTTTATTCACTCTGGTGAGCCTGTAACTTCCTAACTTGAAGGGAAAAGGAGGATAGGCAGCCTTCTTATGCTCAAACAATAAGCTCCCTATGCCATCCAAGAATACTTGCCTAACAGCCTCCTTGTGAATGATGTAGTCAGTGGCGTATTTGGGCAGCAAGGAGGGTGCTCTTGAACCTCCAAACATCCTAAGGTAAAGGCCGTCCTCAGTCAGATAGTAATCTGCATATTATTCAATTACTTGTAGCGCCTCATGTGACATGTAATCACACTCCTTCAGGAAAATGAGTGTATATAAGGGCATGATGAAGTGTTCACAGACTTCTCGATAGTGACTGTGGTACTTGTGTGCCCACAGTGGTTTATAAGTAGAATAGATAGGTATTCTTTCCCTATCCAAGATGCACCTTAGGGTGGGGAAAGGCTGATTGCATAATATACAATCGACAAGTATGGAACTCATATAGAATTCAGACCTCTTTTGGGACACTCCTCCCAAAGACGAGGCTAAGCAAGCTGAAAGACTATTTGATACAATGCTGGCCCAGTTGAAAATTGTCCCTTGGGTTGCAACATAAAAAATGATTGGCATCCATTCCAATTTGAATAACCTGCCATGAGCTCTTCGAAAAATCCTGTTAAGCATCAAAGCTACGAACCTGTATGGGGCCCTTAAGCTTGTTGTATCGTACTCTCTAGTAGCCCTAGTTCTGAAATTTTTTCTAGATAACAGCATCCTTTTAAGGGCCTCAACCAGGTCCATTCTAATGTTTTTTAACCAACCATCAGACATAAATACTTGCGCTTTTGGCAGGTGATAGGCTAGGGCTACATATCCTAGGCTATAAGCAGCATATCCCTATTTTTCAACATTCTCAAGGATCATTGTGGTCACATATGCCCGGGGCAGAATCCAACCAATTACTTTCGAGCATGGGAACAGCTCTGGTCTGGTGGCAATCTTCATCAGTGAAGATCTCTTGATATTGGCATATATGCCCTCTTCTTCCAAGCCCATATCTGACACCTCTCGGTGCGTGATCAGCCTGTAAATATTTCCCCATTGGTACTTGGGATCCACACCAGATATACACTTGGTGTCCTCATATATGTATTCAGTTTTGGTAATAACCTCCACTTCGGGCTCTTCCTCGACCACAAGGGCCTTCTTCTTTTGCCTCTTTTACATTTCGAATTCGAAAACTTCCTGCCATATATGAAATTGTAAACATTAAGCCATTTCCGGCTAAGTTGCAAATATTTATATAACAAAGTACAACATTTCACTCCTTCTATGTGTACCATGACAACAATTAGTTAAATGAAGCAAATATGTGCATGTATATAAGATGAAATGGCCTAACTAACAGAACTCTTGTGAGAAAACGAAAACTACATTAAAATAAAGAAATTTCGGACTTACTGTGGGTGCCATAACCATCGCACTACACGGGAATAATAGAAGAACTATGAAGGCCTTTCAGCGGTGCTAGCTTCTAATAAAACACTACTCCGGAAATCTATGGCCAATCAGACTACATGCAGTAATACATCCCCCTCCAACGGCTTGGGTTTGAAACTGGTCACGAACCGGTCGTGCGGAACAACATGGCGAAGTACGGCTGGGGTTTAAAGGATGCAGGTAGCACAAAACGGGACAAATAGTCCAAGCCCCATGGGGAGAGGACATGGAAAACCTACTCCTACCCAAAATAATATCATGTAGGGCGGATTGGTGGAGACAATGTAATGGTCGTCTGCACCAAAACCCCTCATTCACTAAGCATAGGGCCGCACAACAAACATAGATGGGGAAAAACCACTTTGCAGGTCAAAATTCCCCCCCACGGACAGCTATGCTACAAAATCCACAATATATATGAGCATAACTAACGGGCCAAGGAAAAACGGACGCACCCAAAAACCTAACCGTGGGGAAAAATAACCAAATGCCCAAACGGAATGGGATAATGCAATAGAATCCTACCTCGCACTGCTGCGTAATCGATGGGAAGAAAGGAGGTCAAGCCACCATAGTTGAGCCACCTAGATGCGGGTACCGACAACAGGGGTCCGACCAAGCTCGAGCAGATGACATCACATGATAATGATAGATTGCAATAGTAGAAATGGTAACAGAATAATAAGACACACAAGCCCGAACCCATACCTATATATAGTCAACATGCGTGGACGGTAAAATATAAAATTGGACGGCGGAAGCAAAACGGATCGGAAGTCGAAAGCGTAATCCCTTTCGCAATGGCGGGTGGCCAAATCACTAAGCCATCCATGGAGACATACGCAGCAGAACCTCAGAAGACTAATCATCGGGACATCGGAGTGATAGCGGGAAAGGGAGCCACAACAACGGAGACACAAAGGATAACCCTTCCGCAGTGCCTAATCCGAATCGGAAGCAAAAACACTAAAGATCGGAAAGGGTAGCACTTTCGGCAGCCGTAACGGTGGAGTCACAAAGGGTGCGACCTTCCTCAACGTCGGGGGTTTAAAATGACTAAACGGCCGAAAAAGATAGAGTTTTCCATGGCCGCAATGGTGGAATCCCTCAACTCAAGGATTGATGAAAATAACACGGTGGGGCCGAAAATCCAAAGCGGCGATCGGGGAACTTCACAGTTTGCCATTCGCAATTGTGGAGGAGGTTGTAATAAGAGTTCCGGTGTAAAACCAAAAAAACATCCGATGTGAAAACGAACGTATCGGAAGAAAAGTCGAAGTCAAGACTCGTTATTTCTCCGCAACGGCAGGAGCACCAACCAAATAAACTTTTGATTCAAGCATGCTGGAAACGCATTTAAAAGCAACAATAAAGTTTGATCAGACAGTGGATTGTTTCAAGCATTAGAGGAAGAATCAAAACAAGTAGTAGATCAATCCAAGCATTAGAAAATCTTTCTGAAAAACTCATTAGATCAAATCAAAGAATAAAATCAAACTACTGTGAACAAAAGGAGGGTCCCAAATTTTTTTGGAATTTTGGGAAAATGTTGCTGCTGCAACAAGCTGATATATGGTGCCAAGACCTGAAGAGAGTCAAGGGTATAAGAGAGAAGGAATTTAACTGGATCCTTTAAAAGGTATTTCAAGAAGAAGTTTTTGTCTAAGCAGTATTATGAAGAAATAACTAAAGAGTTTTATGAATTCAAGTTAGGTTCAATGACCATGAAGGATTTGAACAACAAATTCTTAAGTTTACTTAGGTATGTACCCTACCTAGTAGACAAGAAACTGAAAGTACAGTGATTTCTTAGCTGTCTACCATATCATATCAAAGATAGAATTGAATATGATAACTCGAAGACTTTGGAGGAATCCATGAGGAAGGCTAATTTTTGTTTTGAGCAAAACCGAAAGAAAGAAGGCTTAGCTAACTGGAAGGCTAAGAAAAATAACAATCAGCTTGAGTTTAAGAAGAAGGAATTTGTACCTCATAGGAATTTCAAGAATAATAAAACCAAAAATTATTCTAACAACAAGAATTTCCAGGGAAATAGGAATGGTACTTCCAATAACTCGAATAATTTTAAGGGCAAGAAAGCTGTGAATAACCATGGAAATTTTACCAAGAGTTTTGAACGTAAAGAGCCTGTTAAGTGCTGGGAATGTAATGGCCCGCACTATGCCTCGGTCTGTCCAAACCGGAAAAAGTCAGTCAACAATATTCATACTATGCAGGAGGAGATGACCATTGGGGAACTAGCGAGGAGCGTGCCCAGAATTAATGCAGCTTTGGAGAACCACCAAGCTGACTATCAGAATTCCATGGTGGAAGTAGAAGGTATGATTAATCAGACCCCTGTAACCATTTTAATTGATCCAGGAGCTAGTCTCAATTACATTTCACCTCAGATAGTGGAAAAATGTAGGTTGTCTATCAATAAGTTTGGAAATTCTTTGTTATTTCAATTAGCCACTGGGGCAAAAAGAAAAGTAACATGCTATGTGAAAGAATGTGCTTTATTTATGGGTGAATTTGAAACTGTAGCTAAGCTTAATGTTTTTCCGCTTGGCTCATATGATTTGTTGATTGGTATGGACTGGTTAGAACAACATAAGGTAATTTTAAATTATTACGATAAGACCCTTACATGCTTCAATAGTAATCAACAACCAGTAAAGTTTAAGGGTATTCCTAGAAAAACTATAATAAGACAGATTTCTGCTTTACAACTTAAAAGAGCTGTTAGAAAAGGATGTAAATCCTATGCAGTAATGATTAAAGATGAGGAAGGTAAAACTAAAACTCATAAGTTAAAAATAGAAAATATTCCTGTTTTAAAAGAATTTACTGACGTATTCTTAGAAGAAATTCCAGGATTACCTCCAAGGAGGGAATTGGATTTCACCATTGAGTTGGTACCGGGTGCAGTACCTAGTTCGAAAGCTCCTTATCGAATGAACATTTTAGAACTTAATGAGTTAAAATCATAGTTAAAAGACTTAATTGATAAAAAGTACATCCGACCTAGTGTGTCTCCTTGGGGAGCACTGGTCATCTTTGTTAAAAAGAAAGACAGAACTATGCGATTATGCATAGACTACCGTCAGCTAAATAAAATGACTATTAAAAATAGGTATCTGTTGCCCCACATAGATGATCTGTTTGATAAAATACGTGGAGCCACGGTGTTTTTGACGATATATTTGAGGTCAGGATATCATCAAGTAAGAATTAAGGATGAAGATATCTTCAAGACAGCATTTAGAACAAGATATGGACACTACAAGTTTGTCGTAATGCCATTTGGGCTTACTAATGCCCCAGCTGTCTTTATGTGCTTAATGAACAATATAATGCATAAGGATTTAGATAAGTTTGTGGTCATGTTTATCGACGACATCCTAATTTACTCTAAAACAGAAGAAGAACATAAATAACACCTAAAGATAGTTTTACAAGAGTTGCGAGAACATCAACTCTTCGCGAAGTTTAGCAAGTATGACTTCTTTAAGGATGAAATTCAATACTTAGGTCACGTAGTGACTAAGGAAGGAATTTCAGCAGATCCAGAAAATATTCGGGCAATTGAAGATTGGCCTGTTCCTAAAGATGTAATGGATGTTAGGTCATTCATGGGAATTACCGATTATTACCGGAGATTCATTGAAGGCTTTTCAAGGATAGAAAATCCGATAACTTCCTTACAAAAGAAAGGAAATAAATTTGATTGGAACTCAAAATGTGAAGAAAGTTTTAAGAAGTTAAAAACTCTATTGACTAGTGCACCTATTCTAATAATAGCAGACCCTAAAAAAGATTTTGTAGTATGTACTGATGCCTGTAATGATGGCTTAGGCGGTGTTCTGACTCAAGACAGGCATGCCATTGCCTATGAGTCTAGAAAGTTAAAAAATCATGAAAAGAATTATGCAACTTATGATCTAGAACTAGCAGCTGTTATACACGCCTTAAAAATGTGACGACATCATATAATAGGCAGAAAATTTATTTTAATGACTGATAATAAAGGACTGAAATATCTTCTAGATCAGCCTAATTTAAACGCTAAACAAGCTAGGTGGTTGGCATTCTTAAGTGAATATGACTTTGAAATCCAGCATATAAAGGGTAAGAAAAATAAGGTGGCTAATGCATTAAGCAGAAATGCTAAGTTGAACTTTACAGCAGCCATCAGCACTTACGTTTTAGATCTAAATGAACAGCTTACAGAAGGGGTAAAACAAGATGAAAATTATCAGAAATTGCAAATTACGGCTAAGGAAGAACCTACAGAAGGATTAATAAAAGGTTATAGTTTAAATGAAAATGGATTTTTATTATTTAAAGATAAACTGTATGTGCCTAATGTGCCTAAGGTTAAGTTGTTAATTTTGGATGAAGTCCATAAAACACCATATTCAGAACACCCAGGATATCAAAAGACTATAACCATGCTAATTAAAGAATATTTTTGGCCAAATATGAAAGCTGAAGTAGCTGAATACATTTCTAGGTGTTTAGACTATCAACAGGTGAAAATCGAACACCAACATCCAGCTGGTTTGCTACAACCTTTGCCTATTCCTAGCTGGAAATGGGAAGTAATTAGCTTAGATTTTATCACTGGACTGCCTAGAAATCAAAATCAAAATGACTCTATTATGGTCGTAGTTGACAAGTTAAGCAAGGCAGTACATTTTATTCCTATTAAAACTACTTACAAGGCTACCAATATAGCTGATATCTTCTTAAAGTAGATTTTCCTATTACATGGAGTACCGAAGATTATAATCTCAGACAGGGATCCTAAGTTTACAGAAAATTTTTGGAAGTCCTTGTTTAAAGGATTAATTACAACATTTAATTTCAGTACTTCCTTCCATCCTCAAATAAGTGGACAAACTGAAAGAGTGAATCAGGTGCTGGAGGATTTATTGACGATGTATGTGAAAGATCATCCCGGTAAGTGGGAAGACTATTTACATCTAGCAGAGTTCAAATATAACAATAACTATCAGTCATCAGCTAAATTTAGTCCATTTGAAATTTTATATGGACAGAAATGCAACACTCCTATCTCTTGGAATAATCCAATAGATAGATTTGTGTTAGGTCCAGAATTGTTGAAAGAAATGGAAGAGATTGTGAAGCAAGTGCGAGGAAATTTGAAGGTGGCATGGGATCAACAAAAGAGTCAAGAAGACTTGAAAAGAACTCCAAAGGATTTCTAGGTAGGTGAACATGTGTTCATCAAGGTAACGCCAAAGAAAAGATCTCTAAGACTGGGGAGTTGTGCAAAGCTAGCACCACGTTACTGTGGTCCATTTGAAATTTTATCTAAAATTGGTCAAGTTGCTTACCAACTAGCATTACCACCTAACTTGAAAGTACATAATGTTTATCATATCTCTATTTTAAAGACGTATGCTCATGATGCTACTCATGAGGTTGATTGGAATGTTGTACAGGTGCAACCAGAAGGAGAAATTCTAGTGGAACCGGACTGTATCGTAGAGAGGAGGGAAATTACACTACGGAACTGCACCATTGGACAAGTGAAGGTGCAATGGAAGAACCTTATTCCTGAAGAGGCCACCTAAGAACTGGAAAGTAATATGTGGGAAGCATACCCAAATCTATTCCAGGGGACTTTCGAAGATGAAGAATAAGTAACATCGAGGACGATGTTACATTTTAAGGGGTTGTGTATGTCACATACCCTAATTTTGTAAAATAATGTTATTTGTTTTAATTTGATTCCTAAGACATTATGTTAAATTTAATGCTAAGTATGAACTGATGACTCAGCAGAGTCAAAAGACGTGGAATGTAATTCTGAATATTTTATTTTTAATAAATAAAAAGTGGAGACAACAGTTTGGGAGAGATGTTAATAAGAGTGTTACTGGTCAAACTGGTGTAAGGAACTAGGTGGAGAGAAAGAACGTGGAAAATTCCCTACATTTGGGGTCATGATCCCCCAAGAAAGTGGGATCAGAGAAGGTGGCTCAATTAATGACAACTAGCCCAAAAAAGACCTAGGCAATCTTTTAAAAGTACCCAATGTAAGGAGCTAAGGCTGCTCAGATATTTTCCAGGAGAAGAATCATTCAGGTGGAATGCACTTCAATGAATTCATTGGGGAAAAGGGAAAAACTGTAAGGAATTTGTTTTGGGAGATAAACTGCAGTAACTTGGTCTGATATAGCTTTCTAGCTGAGAGAAACTACTGATAAGTTCAGGACTGGTATTAAGTCTCAGGACTAGTACTTGATTATCGCTGCACCTAGTTCCAGCCAGGGAGAGTAGAGCAAGCTCAGGGGTCCTGAGGAGTCGCTGTTTGAGTGCTCTCTAGGAGTTGGTAGGGAGGAACGGCCTCCCATTGCTGTTGTCGACCAAAGTCTAAGAACATGTTCTGTTATCTGTTAAATTCTGTGTTATTATCTGTGTATGATTGGATGATGCATTTGCAGTTTATGATGTAAAAAATTAGAGGATAGAATAACTTAGTTTTTTTAGTAATGAAGTTATTCTGAATGAGAAACAAATCCTACCTGTGTTTTTCCCCATCTAGAGTAATCCAGATCGTACTCTAGCACAGGTGCTGAAATTATATGGAGAAAGTATGGTGCATGTATAGAATAAGATGTTAGCTTGAATAAGAGAATGATTACTTTTATTTTTTTATTAGAAGAATTAGCATTCTGTACATGGAGTAGAGTTAGGGTTAGACTTAGATTGTGATTGTCAGATTTTAGTAAAGGAAAACAAGCTGTATCTGTTTACTAACAGAAGTAGGTTTAGATAGATAAACAGATTCTCTGTACAAATTTTATTTTAGTAACTTTACTATTTTATTTTGAAACCGAGGAAAAAATCTAATAGCTAAAGTTAGTAGTCATAGAATAAATAAAAATGTTTTTCATCTCTACAGATTACTTCTTTCCTGCATAGGATAAATAATTACTGTCTTACAGCAAACAAACTTTGAGCGAGGGTAGATAAACTTAGATTTATTTTTAAAGCTAAACTATTGGTTTAAGATTTTTAAACATATTGTAGTGTAAAAAACCTTTTATTTTATATTTTATCTAACTAAACTTACTAAGTTATACACCTACTAACTTATTACCTTTTATAATTTAAGAGAAACCTACAATACAGTTCATAGGAAAGAACATAGATAGTTTGTACTCTTTAATTTATAAATACTATTATTGTAATATAAAGAGGGTAGCATAAGAATTAAATAATAGAATACTATCTCTCTATATTCCTACAAATAAATTAAACAGAAAGATAACATGTATAACTATAAGAGTAATATTATTTACAGATAAGATGACATTCTTATTTTACAAGAAGAAAATATGAATTTTGTACTTGAAAAGATGTAACTATTAGTTACATAAGTACATCACTAAAAACATGAAATTCTTGTATTCTGAAGGATAAAAATTATATAATAATATTTGCAAATTCCATTATAATAAAGCAAATTAGTATAAAAACAATGTACAGATTCCCTAGCAGGTTTTATATAAATAATACTACAGGGTAAAATTTAAAGTCATTAACGCGCAGAAAATAAATCAACAAAGTAATGACATGCTTGATTCACCGAGCTTAACTAACTATTACACATTAACAATAATAATCAAACAATTTACAGTAGTGGTTAATAAATTAAAGATAATTTAAAGAAACTGTAAATACTTTATATATTGCCAAGTTAGGGTAAAAACCCTACTAATTCAAAATATACAACAGAGATATAAACAAAGAGTTTGAAGTTCTTCTAATTCCCTCGGCTTCCAACTAAACTAACAGTGTATGGCTTAAACAACCCTTCCTTTCATTTATACATGTTTACACAATAAGTGAACAAAAATCAAAATTTACAGTCATGGCCTAAGCTGAAAACCCCGCATTAAGCAAGGGGTTTAACATCAACAAACAACAGCGAACCGATCAACCCAAATAAACGAAAACCACAAGGGTTTTGCAGGCCACGATGACCAACCATTAAATGTACCATAAGGGACCACACAAGGAGGAATTGCCGTGGATATCCAAGGCTTACCATGAACCAACAAGCCATTGCCACAGCCTTGCACCATCTACGCAGAGGGAAGGGCCGACACCTGTAAACAACGAAGAAACGAAAATGTTAAAACTTGTATCTAAAGTAAATATTTGTGTAAATAAAAAAAACTACGAAGCTAATGGACTCGTTAACAACAGCATTACCTAGAATATTACTGAAACATGACCACCCACATGTAGAAGGGAAACCACCAGTGCGAGGAGAATGAAACCCTTCATTTGATGCAAGAAGGAAGACAGTTACCAACACAGCAAACAACCAACCACCACTGAGAATAGGAGCAGCAAGCACATCAATTAAATATGCTTGGGTCGTCACTTCATATCGAGCCAAATAAACAATTTTGCGGTGAAACCCTAAGCCCCAGCAACTCAGAAATTCAAGACCACGACTCTTAGTGCTAGGCCAAGGAGGAAGGAAAATCCTTACAGTTCAAAGATACGGGATGGAGCTAGCCACGATAGTGAGACCCTGGAGCATCAAACAATGTCGTGACAGCACCTCTCTACTAAGTATTTGAGACGATCTCACGAGGTGTAGAACCAGTAGGAAGACTACCGGCAACAAAATGCAAGTGACAGTGCAGACGAGAACATCGTAGCAGAGCGGCAGGAAGCCCGAAGGAGACAGAGGTAATGTCAAAGCTAGGGTTTCTGAATGCCCTTTAAACCTCACAACAAATGGCTACTACGAGTCCACGTAGCGAACTAATTATTTGCATGCAGTGGGTAAGAACTATATAGTTTCGGCGATCAATCATTTAATTGATTCTCATCCAAATCATGCGATGGCGAAGTTTATACAAGGTTCGTTGATACCGAATGTCAACCGAGCCTGTACATTAAAGTATAAACACAAGGATATAGGTATCATTGTTAGGATTAAAAAATTGTGCAGGGTATAATCACCATAACCCATCCTTTATACACGATGCTTATTCATACCAAAGGTTATAAAGATCAAGGTTATAAACTTATGCTACCTAGCATATCATACAAGCAAGGGATGTGGTTTTTAAAAGATTATAAAACTTTAACCAAGTTTAAACCATAAATTTTGCTTGGGAGTGGTCTAGCTATGACCCCTTTCACTTTGCCTTGTGAAGTGTTCTTTCATCAAACTATTATAATGATGGCAAGAGTTAAGCCACTTATCATTTAACAAAAGATTCATCAACATAAAAGTTATGCCTTAAAAACCAAATGTTATTCATTCTTTAATGGTTATAAATCCAGTAAGGATATGCCTTTCAATAACTCCAAAAGAGAATTCATAGAACCTACTCTTGTTAATATATCCATCTTGGGAGAATAGTTCTATTTACGCATTGGAGTATTTGCTGTGCAAACCATTAGGTTGGTAGACAAAGAAAATTTAAGCATTATAATATTTCTCAGGGTTGGCTTCATATGACTTTCAATGAACTAATAACCAATACTGGATTATAATTATACGCATAAGTTATGTGTAAAATAATTCAGTTCTTTCATACTAACTTAGTCTAATGGATAGCAGCTTGTATCGAAGAGATAATCCAGTCAAACTGTAAAAGCTTTTGAAGTTAGAATAAATGTATAAAGACTTTTTATTGTTGCGCATTACTTTCATATTCCATGGAGTAATCAAATCTAACCTAATGTACATGGTATAGATTTACAAACTAAGATAGACTCTTAACATAATATTTCTGGCATCTTTTTAATGTGCTTGTAAAGAAAGATTTAAGACGTGTACACATGACAACCATGATAAAATTTGGTAAGCATCGCAGAGTTAGGTACTCAATAAAAGATATAAACTACAACTAGAGAAAGAGAGCAACTATCATTAACACGGATAGAACTGGATCTCGTATTCCATGACGTCTTTAAAAAGATTAATGACTTAAAGGTTTTACCTCATAAAGCACTTAAATTTGAATAACGATTATATTCTCTTAATGAGCTATTATTTTGCGATGAACATATATCTGAATGCTTTAGAATTTTTGACAAGCATCACCCGAACTTCTTACCTGTAAGTCTGTAAGAGCAAGAAAACTTTCTGCGTTAGCTCGAAAGCTAAGTAAGCCGAGATTATCATGATAGTTCCACCTTGTGGTCGCAAAGAAAAACAAGTCATTAAACTGAAAAATAATTGTTCTATAAGATAAATATAATCAAGTAGATAATTCAGTTAATGAATTCATTAACATATAACTAATTAAACAATTAGTATATTGCATTTATGAAAATTATCTGTTTTTAAAAAAAATTAAAAATTTTCGGTAAATTTGGGGTTCTGACAATAGGAGTTGGTTTTATTGTTGGCAACTTTCTAGTAAATAAAAGGGCTCAATGGTTTCCTATAGTAATTAAAACATGTGTTTGTACAAGTAACCAACAAGGAAACCCTACATGGAGAGCTATGTAATAAATCGATACATGTTTCAAACTATGGATTATTAAACCCACAAAATTAAAACTCCCTCCAAGTCATGATGGTGTGCTCTAGAACAAGGTTGTCCAATGCCATTCGTGGACACTAGGAAACTTTCAACTTGTAGCATAAAAACCAAACCAAGAAATGAAATTGAGTTTGGTTTCCTCCTACAAGTGTGTTTGGGTAAGGATGATATGACTGCAATTTTCCAATACTCATCGGGAACATTTTTCAAAATCTTAGCTTATCATATAGAAATTGCACTATACATCACTTTAAAAAACCCTAGTTTAGAAAAAAGTCAAAATAAACATTGCTCTATCCATGGAGCCACTTGACAGGGGTGTTCTTAGTGGTACTCGGATGTCACGAATCTAACGAAATTGACATTTTCCCATCGAATCCATGGTTTTCAAGTTATGGCGAGTTTTGGCTCACTTATCAAGGCCATTTAAGGCCACTAGGAAAATTTCAACTGAGGGAATACAAACCAAACCAAGCAATGAAATTGAGTTATGTTACCCCCTACATGTGTGTTTGCGAAAGGGTGAGATTACTCCTATTCCCATGATATCACTCAAAACAATTTTCAAAATCTTGTCCTATTGTGCAACAATTGCATTGCCCATCACTGAGCAAAACCTTGTATTAGAAACCCATTAAAATATACAACATTCAGTCCATGAATCCACCAAATAAGGTTGTCTATAGCTGTAATCGGATGTCACATATCCAATAGAACTAAATATTTTTTAATTGGATCCTTGATTTTTATGTTATTGTGAGTTTCATCTTTCTTAACAATTCCTTTCAAAGACATGTGGAAAATTTCAACTAGGAGCATAAAAACAAAACTAAGCAACAAAATTCAGTTTCGCTGCCTTCTATAAGGGTGTTTGGGTAAGGAAGATATAACTACAATGCCCCAACACTACTGAATCTTTTTCAAAATCTTATCCTATCATACATAAATTGGATTGCACGTCACTTAGCAAAACCTTAGTTTAGAAAACTAAGAAGATAGACAACTTTCAGTCCATGAAGCCACCAAACAGGGGTTTTCATAGTGGTAATCGAATACCACGAAGCTAACTGAGTTGATATTTTCTTCCATCGAACCCTTGGTTTTTGAGTTATAGTGATTTTCATCTTTCTTTCCAATGCCATTAATGGACACTACGAAAATTTCAACCAAGAGCATAAAAATCAATTCGAGTAACATAATTGAGTTTCATTGCAGCCTGGAGGTGTGTTTGGGAAATGTAGAGATGACTTAGATTCACTTGCACTCATTGGGAACACTTTTGAAAATCCTAGCCTATTGTCCAAAAATTTTACTACATGTCAATGAGGAAAACCCTAGTATATAAAATTATCAAAATAGACAATGCTCGATCCATAAAGAAATTGGACAAGGCTATCCCGACTAGTACTCAAATGTCATGAATCCAAGGTAACTGATTATTTTTCTATCAAATCTTTGTTTTTTTTATTTATGGAAAGTTTTATCTCTCTTCTCAAGCCCATTCACAGAGACTGGACAAATTTCAATTGGGGGCACAAAAACTAAACCAAGCAACGAAATTGATTTTTATTACCTATTTCATGTTTGTTTGTGAAAGGGAAGGATGAAAATGATGCTGATGGATTCACTCGACACAGCTCTCAAAATCTTGGCTCATTGTACAGAAATTGTACTGCATGCCACTTAAGAAAAATTTAGTTTAGAAAATGGTTAGAATATACAACATTCAATCCATGAAACCACCAACAAATGGTTTATCTAGTAGTAATTGGATGCCACGAATCAAACAGAACTAACTATTTGTCGATTGGAGCCTCGATTTTCAATTTATGACTAGTTTTATCTTTCTTACTAATGTCATTTCCAAGAAAATTTCAACTGGAAACATAAAAACCAAAACGAGCAATGGAATTGAGTTCCATTGCCTCTAGAAAGTGTGTCTAGGTAAGGGTGAGATAAATGTGATTCTCACACACTTGTTGGGCACATTTTTCTAAATATTAGTCTATCTTATACAAATTGCACTTCACTTCACTTATCAAAACCCTATTTTAGAAAACCAATAAAATATACAAGTTTTGGTCCATGAAGCCACTAAACAGTGGTGTCTGTAGTGGAAATTTAATGTCACGAATCGAATGGAACTGAAAAATTGTCCATTGGAGCCATGATTTTTGAGTTATAGCGATTTTCATCTCACTTTCAAATGCCAGTAAGGGACACTAAACACATTTCAACTAGGGCATAAAAACCGAAGAGCAACCGAATTCATTTTCAATGCCTTGTAAAAGTGTTTTTGGGAAAGGGAAAGATGATTTTGATGCCCATGCACTCACTTGGAAATTCAAAAAACTATTAACCTATCATGTAAAAAGTGCATTGCATACCTTTGATAAAAACTCTAGTTTAAAAAATCGTCAAAATAGACAAGTTTCAGACAATGAAACTATCAAGAAAGGGTGTTCCTAGTGGTACTCAGATGTCACGAATCTAATGGAACTAACACTTTGTCCATCAAATCCTCAATTTTCAGGTTGTCATGAGTTTCATGTTGCTTCTCAAGGCCATTTAGGGACACTAAACAAATATAAACTAGGGGCGTAAAAACCAAACCGAGTGATGGAATTGATTTTTGTTTCCTTCTGCAAGTGTGTTTGGGTAATGGATAAATTACTATGATTCCCATCTACTTGCTCGACACAATTTTAAAAATATTTCCCTATTGTGCATAAATTGCACTGCACATCATTGAGAAAAAACCTACTTTAGAAAATCGTTAAAATATAAAAAGTTTGGTCCATGAAGCCATAAGACAAGGGTGTCCCTAGCGGTACTCAAATGTCATGAAACTAATGGAATTTATTTTTTTCCATCAAATCCTCGATTTTCGAGTTATGGTAATTTCTTTCTCACTTACAAAAGTCATTTAGGGACACCAGAAAAAATTCAACCAGGATGATAAAAGCCAAACCGAGGAAAAAAATTGAGTTTTGTTTCCTTTTGGAAGTATTTTTGGGAAAGAGAGAGATGATTGAGATGCATGTTCACTCGTTGGACATATTTTTCAAAATCGCAGCCTATCATGCATAAATTGCACTACACGTCAATGATCAAAATCGTATTACATAAAATTATCAAAATAGACAACGTTCGTATCAACATTCATATCAAAATATGATATCATAATTTTCTTCACTTTATATATAATGAAGGATGCCTATTTTTCCTTGACTCTATATTTTTGTCTATTGTGATATGAAAATTTATGGTGTACATGTATGTGTATGCATGGTTGTGGATACACTTGATATGTGTGCTTACCATCTGTTGATGAGGTGATGCTTATACTAATGGATGGAAAACTTGTGGGAATGTTTAAATTATCGAACTAATATTTACAATATAACACAGAATATGCATTATGTAATGAAATTAATACTAATGCTTTGAATTGATTATTTCTTGGTATTTGTAGAAAAATGGTGAAGATGACTACTTAGGTGATGTTCTTGATCATGTTGTCAACGATGTACTAAAAATATATATATTAATCATAATGATACAAATACATCAAATGAAAATGATGTTGGGATAGATGATGATTGTCACATGCTCCCAATTGCAAAACATTTTATGTTTTAAGAAACATTATGCTACATTTTATTATAAAGTTTGTAATTAATGACCAAGTGGGGTCAAGGATAACTGAATGTAAATGCTGAATATTTTATTAATTAATAAATGAAAGATGAGACAACAACTTAAGGAAGTTGTTAAATGAGTGTTTTACTGGTCACTTGGTGGAGTAGGCTAGGTTGAGAGAATATTGACACTTGGAAGCATCCTCAAACTACTTCTAGTTGTTGCACGAGGTAACTTACCTATTTTTGTGGTCATGTTCCCCAACAAATTGGACCAAGAGCAGGTGGTTCATTAAGTGAAAACTGACCCAAAATACCTATGCAAGCTAATAAAACTTCCCATTGAAGACAACTGAGGCTGCTCATTCTTTACTTGTGAACATTCTGAGTGAATGAAGTGCACAAGAAAATTCGATGGAGGGGACTTGTAGAAGTTTTTTTTAGTGAAAAGTGCCAAAGTTATGAACTAGTGCATCTATTCTAAGCTGAGTTCATACTGCTACAAGCAGAAAAATTTTACAGCAAAATACTTAGTAGAGTTGTGGAGGATTACTAAACTATATTTCTCACCCAATACTTCTACCAGATGGACCACGAGACAAGCTCGCGAGTCCTGAGAATTGCAGTTCGTCTATATTTAGTAGTTGGTTGCGAGGAATAGGTTCCTTAACTTGTTGTCACATCTTCTACATTTTCAGGTTCTACATGATTTATCTAGTTTTCTAATTGCATATTTACATCTAGAAGGATTGAGTTTAAGAAATAATGTGTTATCTTTTTGTTCTGTTGTTGTTAGGGTTAGTTAATGAAATATTTTTATTGTGAAAAAATAGTCAAATGCTGGAATAACTATAAATTAGGGTAAATGATTAGAAGAATTTCAGTTTTACAGGTAGATTAAAATAATACCTAACTGTATTTTTCGACACCTTTTAAAGGAAATACACTATTACAGTAGGTTAGATTAAATTCAGTTAAAGAATCGAATGAAGTATGCATGAATATGATTATTACCTTCTATAAGTATGTTTTTCCTTTCTATTTAGATGTTTTCCTTAGATAGATTACTCTACAATAATATAAACAAATATCTCCCTAGGAAAGATTCAAAAATACATATATAGTTAGTCTTTGTATTTATTTACATAGTAGATAAATTATTTACTGTAAGCCTATTACTATAGTAACCCAAAACGCATTATAAAAATAGGAAATAAATAAGTAGGGTTAACTTAAAGAAACAATAAATAAGGCTAGAAGTTTACTGAGATAATTTCATCATTAAACTAAGTAAAATTAAACTAGAATAACATTATAATCAAATACTAACTATCTATTAATTTAAGAGTAATTAGGGTTTAATAAATAAAACCTATTTTGAAGAAAACTATCTAATATGACTATCAATATCATTATCTCCTGTTTTATTAGCAGAGGGATGATACAGTTTTGAACCAAAATCAAATAAGCATACAATTTTTTCATTAGTATAATCACAATTATCTAATACACAAATATACAAAACTTAATACATTTCCAGAGAAAAAATTATTAAAAATCCTTGGTAATTTTAAACTAAGAAAGACAATAAAAACCTTTTCAACACAGGAAAACAGTAAAGACTCAGGAGGTTTTATTCAACCTTTTTCCTTTATTTCTTTGCAAAATAATTGCTTAGTAACAGTAAAAACCAAATTCTGTCATAGAAACTAATTGTCTAAAATTTTTATTTATCTTATAATCAAAATCAAACAACTATGAACACAAAACATCATAATATTATTTAACACTCTATTCATCAAAACAAATATCAACTTATAGTAACAATAACTCAGTGTAGGTTAATTTAAAAAGAATCAAAAAATAAACCAGAACAGATAAATCTTACAATCTGTTATCATCTTTTTAAAACCACAAAATATATATATTATCAAGTATATTCATTACAAAATAGTAAGCTTTGAGCTTTTTCAAATTATAAATAGCATATAAACGCTAACTCTACTTTAATTATATCAATTACGGCGTAATGGCCTTTTTACAACACAGTCATGGCTTAAAATCCTGTTAAAAACATAACATACTCTGTAATCAAAACTACAACCGAGAAGGCTACATAAGTATCTATCAGGTCACGACCATGAAGGCTCAAAGTATTCCATCACGATACATCCACTAGGGCTTCAAATATCTCTTAACAACATATCACAGTCTCGACCATATGGCCTTCCAAAACAAACAGACCACAGTGTAGCCATGGTCGAGCAGTAATCCAAGAATCAAGTGACAATATCACTAAAACACCATACAACCAGTGGAGGAGAACCTCAGGCAAGACTAAGGCATACAAGGATGGATACGAAGCCTGGAATCCCTATGTGGAGTCTTTATGGTGTATTCTAGCACAGAGCATTCACTTGAAAACTTGCACAAGTTTAATAAAAACACTGAGTGATAAATTCATACATATCACAAAGTAATAACTTGTGAACATGTATAAAATCTATATAAGCTACAAAGAAAAATTCTCACCCAAAGAAATCAACCTCGGTCGAATTAGGTAGCATGAACATACCTTAGCCACTAGAAACCATTACAGTGCGAAATGATGGAAGTATTGTCCAGAACCGCTAACAAGAAAGTCCAAATCAACACTGAAGTAAACCAAACAATGATTTCACAGTACAAAGTTTTTCCAATATGCCATTACCAAAGGATAGCTCACATAGAATCTTGGATCGACGACAAAGACCACGCACTCCCATAGATAAATAATAGTAGTAAAAAATTGTATACATGGATAATAGAAAAGAATTCAAAGACTCTCAGAGGTAAAAGGTAAGCCATAGAGGTGAAATTTCTTGTTTGCAATAGGAGAGAAATGGTGAGGTCATGCGTCCATGACAATGCAGCCCTCCCACTCCAAAGCAATGATAAAAGCTATGTAAATGCCATTTTCTTAGGGTATAGGAGAAACTTATATGGTGAAACCCAAAGGTAAAAACCCTAACCAACAAACATCGACAGGTGGCTTCAGATTTATTTTTGAAATGTGGGTTTTGATATTATAGTTCGAGACCTCTCGAAGCAGCTTGCACAAAATAGTGTTTGATAAAGAAACTATGTTAAACCTTGTTCATAACAATCAATATATTTCGTTATATTATGTTTATCATAACTCTTAGATGTAAAATTTACATACACTAGGGTTTATAGGATTGCTCTATAATCTTATAAATGAGTAAAGGCTTATGCAAGGAATTCTCCAATTTCATTTACATATAATAACACTTTGTGAGAAATCCTAGAATTGTAAAAGACATCATAAAAGACTTAATCTATTATATAAGTGAGTTTGTATAGCTTGTTTTTGAGAGTCTAAGTATTAAACATAGATTCGTATTTTTCCTTGTGAATTGAAGATCATACAAAGGTTAAGATCGGGTAGATTTTTGTAGAAAGCAATATTTTTTATTTCTTTACCCGAATAGCAGTAATGCTATTGTTTTAAGATATAAAATTTTTATTACTACATCTTCATTTGATAAGTACTAGAATAGTTAGAAAAACTATCTCATGCACTATGTTTTATTACCATTTGTGAATGTCAGTTAATGTACTTTATGACTAGTTTTCCTAAGTTCATCTAACTCGTTTATTGTTGAAAACAAGTACTCTTGAATTACCTTAGCATCAAGTAATAAACATAAAAGGAATCTACTATACAATTACCTTTCACTAGAATTAGATACAGGTGCTAAACTGATAATAGATTGATGAAAATGAAATGAAATGAACAAGTTATAGTTATAGAAAAATGGAAGAGTAATTGAACTATGTTCAGTTTATTAAACACTTAAGTTTAACAAAAACTATTTAGAACATAAATATACAGGTCAATGATACCTCATTCATTTGATCAAAGTTGTAAAATAAATAAAATTACTAGCATTATATTTTATGCTAGTGGAGATAATAATATCGATTCGAAAATTGGTAACAAAACTTCTTACCTATAAAAATACGTATAAAAGAAGCATCACTTCACTACATTAGCTAAAAATATAAGTAAGCCTCAGATTTCAACTGAATTTCCTTCACATTTTCATAAAACAGTAAAACAAACTTTACACTTAAGTAATCTAACAGATGTTTTAATTCATGTTGTTCCAAATCACAACCTGCTAAATAAAATCTTTAACAATGATTTATGATAAAACACAATAAGTATGCAAACTAAAAATTAACAAAATAATCAGTTCAAGTTTAAACCTGTTTATGTCAACCATTAATAGTTAAATGTTCCTCAGTAGTGACAACTGGAAACATTTTATGTCACATGAAATTTTTTAAATTATTTTTCTGAATTTTTGGAGTATTACATGTGGTATTGGAGCACAAGCTCACACACTAGGCCTGAATGAGGCTCAACTTCCATAGATAAATAGTAAACTTAATGCATGAATACTGATTATTATTTTTTCTTTTGATATGTTATTTCCAGAAGAAAAAAAATTGAGCTAAACTGCAGGTATGGAAAGACTCGAGGAATATGCAGATAAAGATTCCCCGTTTAAAGATCGAAGTAATTCTAGTAGAGAACTAGTTCAGAAAGCAATAACTAATAAATATTTAGAATTATTACAAACTATTAAAGAATTAAGAACTGATATGGAAAAAATCGAAAAGGAAAATGAAAGAATTCTGAGAGCTGAAGAGGAGTTGAATTAGTTCTTGATGGAAAAATTTTAGAATGAAGAAAAAGATAAACAGAGAGGATCTAAGGATATGTCCTACCAACACAAAACCAAAAAGTCTGAAGAGTCTAAAATCGAAAGTAGTTCTTCCTCGAATATTTATGACGATCCACATAGGAAGAATTATCAGTATACTAGTGATAGTAGCGAAGATAATTATCATTCAAGAAAAATAAAATTTAAGCCGTTTGAAGAAATTTCAGGAAAATTTAAGAAAATAAAACCACCAACTTTCAATGGTGAAACTAAGAAAGGAGAAGAGTTTGAATCATGGTTGTCTGGGATGAAGAAGTATTTTCAAATCTATAATTACTCTAACTAGCTAAAAGAAAGAATGGCCATATATAACCTAACTGGGAAGGCAGATATTTGGTGGCAGGACCTAAAATGAATGAAAGGTATTAGGGAAAAGAACATTAACCGGAGTACCTTTAATAAATATTTTTAAAAGAATTTCTTGTCAGAACAATACTATAAAGAGCGAGCTAAGTAATTTTATGAACTAAAGATGGGAACAATGAACATGAAAGAATTAAATAGTAAATCTTCAAGTCTGCTACGATACGTGCCTTACATTATGGATGAAAATCCTAAAGTACAACGGTTTCTAAGATGCTTAGATTTTCATATAAAAGACAGAATTAAATATGATAATCCAAAAAACATAGAGGAGGTTATGCGAAAGGCGATTTTTTGTTATGAGCAGAACCGTAAAAAGGAAAGTATGTCAAACTGGAAGGCTAAAAGATCTAATAATTTTGGACAGAAGAAGAAAGGTTTTATACCTAACCGCAATTTTAGGAATAATAACACATGTAATTTTTTGAATAAAAATTTCCAAGGGAGTAAAGGTAATTCACATTTAAACCCAAATGGCCCTATAAATAAAGAACTTGCTAATAATCGCAGCAATTATACTAAAAATAATGAACGTAAAGAACCAGTAAAATGTTGGGAATGTAATGGTCTTCATTATGCATCATTTTTCCCTAATCGAAAGAATACTGTCAGCAACATACATACGGTGTAGGAGGAGATGACTATTGGTGATTTAAATAGGATAATGCCCAAGATCAATGCAACACTAGAAATTAGGCAGAAAGATTATCAAACTTCCATGGTGGACGTAGAAGGTAAGCTGAATCAAACACCTATATCTTTCATAATTGACCCTGGGGCTACCTTAAGTTATGTTTCTCCCGATTTAGTAGAAAAATTCAAGTTATCAGTAGAAAAGTTTTGAAAGGCATGCAAAGGCATGGTTAGTTTAGCTAGCTACTCGTGCAAAAAGAAAAGCGATGATTTTTGTAAAATATTCTATTCTAAACATGGATTAGTTTGAAACCTCTATGAATCTTAATGTACTACCTTTAGGTTCTTATGATATGTTAATTGGTATGGACTGGTTAGAACATCGTGAAGTAGTTCCAAAATATTTTGATCAAACTTTTACTTGTGTAAATAATGAAGGAGAAACAATAAACGTAAGAGGAATCCCTAGGAAAACAACTATTAGACAGATCTATGCTTTGCAATTAAAGAGAGTTGTTTGGAAGGGTTGTAAATCCTTTGCTGTAATTGTAATTAATGAAGAACATAGTAATAATGAAGATAAACTAAAAATTGAATATATTCCAATCGTGAGGGGGTATTCGAATGTATTTTTGAAAGAAATTGTGGGACTGCCTCCGAAGAGGGAGTTAGACTTCACTATTGAGTTCGTACCTAGTGCAGTGCCCATCTCAAAGGCCCCTTATTGGATGAATATATTAGAATTAAATGAATTTAAATCATAGTTAAAAGAACTTATTGATAAGAAGCATATTAGACCCAGTGTGTCTCCTTGGGGACCACCTATTATTTTAATTAAAAATAAGGACAGCACTCTATGCTTATGTATAGATTACCGTCAACTTAATAAAATGACCATTAAAAATAGATATCCATTTCCCTGAATAGATGATCTGTTTGATCATCTACGTGGAGAAGTTGTAATTTCGAAGATTGATTTACGATCTGGTTATCACCAGGTCCGCATCAAATATGAAGACATCTTTAAAACAAATTTTAGGACCAGATATGGTCACTATGAGTTTGTTGTTATGCCATTTGGGATTACTAATGCCTCGATTGTCTTCATGCACTTAATGAATAATGTGTTGCACAAATACATTGATAAATTCATGGTAGTATTCATTGATGATGTTCTAATTTATTCTAATTCTAATGAAGAACATGAGGAGCACATAAAAATTGTTTTACAGGAATTGCGAGAACATCAGCTTTATGCAAAAATTAGTAAGTGTGATTTCTTTAAGGATAAAATATAGTACTTGGGCCATGTAGTAACTAAAGAAGAGATATCAGTAGATCTAGAAAAGATAAAATCAATTGAAGAATGTTCAGTCCCAAAGGATGTAACTAATGTACAATCATTCATGGGAACTACTGGCTATTATCAAAGATTCATTGAAGGGTTTTCAAGAATTGCAAATACCATAACTTCTTTACAAAAGAAAGGGAAGAAATTCGAGTGGAGTCAAAAGTGTGAAGAAAGTTTTAAAAAGTTAAAAACATTACTAATTACTGCACCAATCTTAAGAATTGTTGATCCTAATAAAGAATTTATAGTATGCACTGACACATGCAATGACGGTCTAGGTGGAGTTTTAACTCAAGAAGGACACGTAATTGCATATGAGTCTAGGAAGCTTAATATTCATGAGTAAAACTATGCAACCTACAATTTAAATTTGGTTGTAGTCATACATGATTTGAAGATGCGGTGCCATCATTTAATTGGAAGAAAGTTTATATTAATGACACCTAATAGAGGATTAAAATATTTATTGTATCAACCTAACTTAAACACAAGGAAAGCTGGGTGTCTAGCTTTCCTTAGCGAGTACGATTTTAAAATCCAACATATTAAGGGAAAAGAAAATAAGGTTGATGATGCTCTAAGTATAAATCAAAACTAAATTTTGTGGCAGCAATCAGCACTCATAAAATAGATTTAGAAGAATAGCTAGAGGAAGGAGTGAGATTGGATTAAAACTATCATAAATTACAAGCAAACGTAATAGAAAATTTAATTGAAAGTTTAAGTACAGGGTATAGTCTGAATGAATTTTTTTTATTACTATATAAATATAGGCTGTATATACCTAATGTACCCAAGATTAATTTATTAATTTTAAACGAAATTCATAAGACTCCTTACTTGGGACATCCTGGTTATCAGAAGACTATAACCATGTTATGGAACACTTATTTTTATTCCAAACATGAAGAATGAATTGGAAGAATACATTTCCAAGTGTTTTGAATGTCAACAAGTTAATACTGAACACCAACATCCAACTGGATTACTTGAACCATTACCTATCCCTAGCTGGAAGTGGGAAATAATAAGTCTTGATTTTATTACAGGTCTACCTAGAAATCAAAATTTGAATGGCTCAATAATGGTAGTTGTTGATAAACTTAGTAAAGAACCTCAATTTATACCTATAAAAACCACTTACAAGGCTGCTAATATTGCCGATATATTCATGAAACAAATATTTCGTTTAAATGGGATATCGAAAGTTATAATTTTAGACAGAGACCCTACGTTTACGAGCAATTTATGGAAGAATTTGTTTAAAAGTCTAAATACTTCTTTAAATTTCAGTACCTCTTTTCATCCCCAGACATATGGAAAGACTGAAGAGTGAATCAATTATTGGAAGATATGATTAGAATGTATGTTAAGGAACAACCAGGTAAATGGGAAGATTATTAACAATTGGTAGATTTTGCTTACAACAATCACTACCAAGCTTCAGCAAGAGTTCAAGGTGGGTGAACATGTCTTTATAAAGGGAAGGCCTAAAAAGACTTCCTTGAGGTTAGGAAGTTGTTCTAAGGTGTAACCCTGATATTGTAGAGCTTTTGAGATAGTATCCAGAATAGGACATGCAGCATATCAATTGGCTTTGCCGGCAGATTTGAAGGTTCATAATGTTTTTCATATTTCTATGTTAAAAAAATATGTACATGATGCTACTCATGTTATAAACTGGAATGATGTGCAGGTGGAACAGGATTGTATCCTTGAAAGGAGGAAGATCTTGCCTCAAAATTGCACCATTGGTCAGGTAAAGGTGCAATGGAAGCACCTTAGTACAAACGAAACCACCCGGGAATTGGAGAGTCATATGCGGGATGCATATCCAATTTTGATCCAGGGTAATTTTGAGGACGAGGAATAAATAACATCGAGGACGATGTTATAATTTAAGGGGGTGTGTATGTCACATGCCCTAAATTGTAAAACATTTTATGTTTTAAGAAGCATTATGTTATATTTTATTATAAACTTTGTAATTAATGACCAAGCGGGGTCAAGGATAATTGAATGTAATTGCTAAATATTTTATTAATTAGTAAATGAAAGATGAGGAAACAGCTTAAGAAAACTATTAAATGAGTGTTTTACTGGTCACTTGGTAGAGTAGGCTAGGTTGAGTGCAAATTGACACTCGCAAGCATCCTCAAACTACTTCTAGTTGTTGCAGTAGGAAACTTCCCTATTTTTGTTGTCATGTTCCCCAAGAAAGTGGAACAAGAGCAGGTGGCTCATTAAGTGAAAACTGACCCAGAAGACCTAGACATGCTAATAAAACTTCCCATTGAAGAAATCTGAGGCTGCTCATTCTTTACTTGTGAACATTTTGAGTGAATGAAGTGCACAAGAAAATTCGATGGAGGGGATGAGCAAAATTTTGTTTTGAGTGACAAGTGATGAAGTTATAAACTAGTGCAGCTATTTTAATTTGAGTCCATACTGCTATGAGCATAACGGATTTAATGCTGAATAATTAGTAGAGTTGTAGAGGATTACTAAACTACATCTCTCACCTAGTACTTCTACCAGGTGGACCAGGAGACAAGATCATGGGTCCTAAGAATTGTAGTTCAGCTATCTCTAGGAGTTGGCTAGGAGGAATAGGTTCCTTAAGCTATTGTCACCTTTTCTACATTTCCAAGTTCTACATGGTTTATCTAGTTTTCTAATTCCATATTTACATCTAGAAGGATTGAGTTTAAGCAATAATGTGTTATGTTTCTATTATGTTTTTGTTATGGTTATTTAATGAAATATTTTTATTGTCAAAAAATAGTCAAATGCAAGAATAGATATAAATTAGGGTAAATAATTAAAATAATCTCAGTTTTACTGGTAGATTAAAATAATACCTAGCTATATTTTTCCATGCCTTTTAAAGGCAGTACTATAGTTTAGTAGGTTAGATTAAATTCAGTTAAAGAATCGAATGAAGTATTCATGAATGTGATTATTTCCTTCTATAGGTTTCATAAGATTTTATCATAAGTATTTTTTTCCTTTCTATTTAGATGTTTTCCTTACACAGAGTACTCTACAATAATATAACCAAATTTGTCTCTAGGAAAGATTTAAAAATGCATATATATTTAGTCTGTGTATTTAATTACACAGTAGATAAATTATTTACTGTAATCCTATTACTATAGTAACCCAAAAGGCGTTATAAAAATAGGAAATAAATAAGTATCGTTAACTTAAAGAAACAATAAATAAGGCTAGAAGTTTAGTGAGATAATTTCATCATTAAACTAAGCAAAATGAAACTAGAATAAAATTATAATCAAATACTAACTATCTATTAATCCAAGGGTAATTATTTTTTTATAAATAAAACCTATTTTGAAGAAAAATTCTATGGAAATCGAACCCAAGAGATAGAAAAATTACACTCACAGAATTGCTAATCAAACATACAAAATAAACACCAAAGAAGACTGAAATTGGAGCATAACACTAATCTGTATTGAGTATGTGTAGAATAGACAACCTTATGAAGTAATAGGTTGATAAAATATATCATTACATGAGAGAATCGAATGCATAAATATTCCATTCGAAATAGTAGAAAAGAAGGCTTACCAAATCTAGTCAAATCCCCCATAGGTGTATAAAGCAATTTCCAAATCTAAATAGAAGCAATTTCCAAATCTAAGTAGATGCTCACGAATTGGATAAGTCAAGTGGGAAAGATAAAGATGAATGGAAATACAACTCATACATGATTTTATTTGGATAAAAAGAGGGAGGATGATGTGGGAAAAAAAAGCAAGTCAACTACACCTGGTCTAGATTTTCCTTTTTCCTTAAATCACAATAAAACATGCATCTTTTTAGAAAAAGAAGATATGCAGTTTGGAGGATCTGGAATAAAGAATACATGCTAAATTGGGTTTCTAGGATGTTTCCAAAGTGATCCATGACCCATTTTTAGCATGTGTTGACTTCTAGGATGTGTAGAAGGCAACTAGCATAGAATTGAATCTAGAAAATTAGGTCATAAGACAAAAATAATTAAATTAATGTCTAATGTAGGTAACTATGAGTTGATATTCTAACACCCCTTATTAAGCATAACTTTATTATTGTTGGTA
>LPNX010594049.1:139892-169164 GCA_001517045.1 Pseudotsuga menziesii | reverse complement strand
TGAGCGAACCATATTCATTATGGTTCTATTCATTCTCTCTGCTACACCATTTTGTTGAGGATTGTAGGGAACGGTAGTCTGATGTGAAATTCCATGTTGGTGAAGATAAGCTTCAAAAGCATTTGAAGTGTATTTTTTTCCATTATCAGTACGAAGTGTACCAATTTTTTATTGTGCTTGCTTTTCAATTAATGCATGAAAGTCTTTGAATGTTTGAAATGCTTCTGATTTTGTCTTTAAACAGTAAATCCAGCACATTCGTGAGTAGTCATCAACAAATGTCATAAAGTACTTATTCCCATTTGCTGAAGGAGTTGGCATTGGGACACACAAATCAGAATGTACTAGTTCTAATTTCCTACTTGCTCTGAAATTAGACTCATGGAATGGCAGCTTACTATGTTTCCCTAATATACATGCATCACATTTTTCCTTCTCTTTAGGAATGGTGGGCAAGCCAAATACACCATTCTTTTTCAACAAGCGAAGACTGTTATAATTTAGATGACCAAACCTTGCATGCCACAATGAGCTAGATGACATATTACCTTCTCCATGCTGAGAGAGGTAGGAATAGTTTTGAAATCTTGCGGATGAACCCTTGAGCTTCAGCAGCTTTCCATCTTCGTATCCAGTCATGATGACTTGGTTGTCAAAGGACTTTCTTATTTCAACGATTCCATCAAACATGTGGATGGAATGGCCTTGCTATCGAATTTCCACCATGGACAGCAGGCTTCTCTGCAACTCAGGAAGATAGAGAATGTTCTTCAACAAGAAATCAGGGAATCCAGGCATCTTAAGTCAAATGGTGCCCATTCCCTTTGGTTTAATACTTGACTTATCTGCAAAGTACACTATGCCATCGATTTTTTCATTCACTTCTTCAAAACAATCTTTTCTAAATGTCATGTGTGATGTTGCACCAGTATCAAGCAGCCAACAATCTTTATAAGATGAAAGAGAAGTCATTTCATTAAATCCAAGATTACAATGTGCAACAATACAAGAATCAGAAAATTTACTAGCATCTTGGTCATGTGTTTTCTAGTTATGCATGTCTTTGATGGACTCCCATGAAGCCCAACACTGATCTGATGTGTGCCCAGTCTTTCCGCAATGCTTGCACTGCAAGTCTGATCTTTTGCTTCTGCCCCCTCTGCTTCTGAAATTTCTTCTTCTTCTTCCTCTCTCTTTGCCGCAATCTCCCTTGAAAGGGTCTTTGGCTTGGTCTTTGCCAGCTAGGGCAGCACCAATACTAGATGCCAAAGAGTGCATCTTTACAACCGTAAGTGTAATTTATAATAATAAACTTGTTATGACAAAGAGAAATAGAAAAAAACCAATAACCTTGCAGGTCTACAGTCTCTGCCAAGGTTATTTACAATCAGCAGCAATACAATTTATATGGTGTTGTTCAAAAATAATAAGCTCTACAACTGTTTACAACAATATTTTCATGTCACCTAATAGTGCTAGTTTTCAAAGGAACATATCAGAATGATTCCAACATTCAGCAGCCAATATACTCAACGCACATACAAACTTACAGCTCGCGGCATTGGTGCTTCAATGCAGCTATTGTAGCTCCAGCAGATAGCAAATACAAATCGCAGCACTCTCCAGCACTAAATTAGGGCAAAATTAGGGTTTTTGTATTTTAATGAACCAAAAAACGTTTTACCTCCACTCATAGGTATTAGAGCAGTCGATACTCATTACATCTTTCGTCCACGTTCTTGTAGAGAACAGTCTTCACACAGGCATCCCAACGCAGTCTTCACAATGCAGCAGGCACACCAACGCAATCTTCAGGTAAATCGCAGCAGTCAACAAAAAATTAGGGTTCGTAGCCTTCAACGCACGCAGAGGTCACAACAACCATTTGATATGCAGCAGGAAGGCATCTACTCCAGAAATCGCAGCCTCTTCATTTGTCACGAATGCAGAATGAGACTGAAAAAATGTTGTGCAGCGAACCAGTCTTCACAAGATACTCGTCAGCAAGAGATATCAACGCAACTCCAAGAAATTAGGGCATAAATGAGGTTTCAGGCGTCCTTCAACGCAGGATCAGTCTTCAGGCATCAGTTTGAACTTTGAAGCAGCTGCAAAGTATATCTCAGCTTCTCATTTATGGTGCGTCTTTATATGAGGAGATAGAGGTTTCACGTCAATCCCCAAACCCTTAAGCTTGTTCATAGCACAATAGCTAAATCTAACTTTTAACTTCTGGATGCCTCATGATCGATAGCATCCTCAAAATCTTTGTGAAAATGAATAGCAGCGATAGCTGAAGTATGTTAAACTCCAACCCCTCTTTAAAGTCTTGCTCGGTTTATTAAGACTGCAAGAGGTAGAAACGATGCAGCTCTACTCAATCTTAGCGCCTCGCGCAGAATAATGGAGAAACTAGCAGCTTACACCATTATTTCATATCGGTCATCATGCAGCAAGCAAATACCAACGCATAGCTTTTCACCATTCAACGCACCATTTAAAAAATAGGGTTTGCAGCACACATATATCTTCACGCAGGTCGCAGCACTCCACTCAGCAGTATTTACAGTCACGAGTCTTCAACGCAATCACCAGTCGCAGCAATATATATCAATCTCTGTCTTCAACGCATATCAGGCACACCAAGGGCATTCACATAGTCTTCAGCGTATATCAATGGCATGCAGTAGTATGTGGAGGAGAAGTCATTTCATTACCAAAGAATACATACTTTATGGCAGGCTATTTCTGAATTTACAGGAGGACAAGCCACCATATGCAGGAGACACTTCCTACAGTGTCCTCACGGGCTGTTGAACAGGCATTACAATGTGACCCTCGATTAAACTTGCTTACTAAGAAAGCATTCCTAAGTGAAGCATCTCGATGTTTTGAATATAAAAGCGCAGTGTTTCAAGAGCGGGATGAGGAGATATACTCAACGCATTTACAGCGAGAGTGGAGATATGCAAATGAAGAGGTCGATTCATACAGCATTCAGCTAAGAAATGCAGCAGCAGAATAACTCAGGATTAGGGTTAGGTATTGCATGTATGCAGAGAATAAACTTAGGCAGATGGAGTAACGCATACATTGCATGCGAATCCACTGGCAGACTGATGGAGCAGTCTGGCAATGGACTGGCAAGCAGAATGCCAGAAATGGGCAGAAATGTAGCAGGAGTTATATGGAAAACAGCCCTGCTCTGATACCACTTGTTGGTAATAACTCCCGATTCCAATTGATTATTCAAATGCAAATGCCTATATTTATACATTTCACGAGGCGGTTGATTACCAGCCTTTTCGCCTTCCTAGCTATTCATATTCCTATTATTTATTTACAATAATCCTGACGGATTATTCTAACAATTATTAAATATCAGAAAACTATAGGGCCTAGAAACAAGGATCAGTCACCCTCTACATACTGTTTATCCATACAACCAAGGAAAGAGGCAAAAACCCAATGGGAAAATCCTCCCTTAAACATGGACAAGAAAAACAAAATTTTGGAAATCTTGTCGTCAATCATGATTTAGAGCATGATCAACAATCCCCAGCAGTGATTTCATATTGGTGAATGTCGTCTCACAAAAAGCATTGGTGAATATGTCTGCTACTTGTTCTGAAGATGCACAAAAGAGTAGATCAATGGTACCATCATGCACAAGTTGTCTTATGTAGTGCATATGGATCTCAATGTGGTTGGTTCGCTATCTCTAAACTAGATCATTGCATATTCGAATGGTGCTATGATTATCATAGTAGATAATAGTTGAAAACTTTGATTCGAAGCCACATTCTTTAAGTATCCCCAGAAACCACAAACATTGAGTTGGTACATTTACAACTTCTCCATACTCTGCTTCTGTAGATGAGAGTGCTATGGCACTCTGCTTCTTGCTTGACCAGCTGACTAGTCATTCTACAAGCATGAACACATATCTTGATGTAGACTTTTGATACATGTTGTGACTTGCCCAATCACTATCAGTAAACCCAATCAAATCAAGATCAGATTTTGCTTTTTAGAAGATCCCATGAGTTCTTGTTCCTTGAACAAAGTTTAGGATCCTTTTGGTTTCTCTCTAGTGGATATCATGAGGCTGATCCATGTATCTCTAATCCACACTAACTACATAAGATAGATCAGGTTGAGTGTGTGTAAGATAAATCAAACACCCATTCAACTGCCTATACAGTGTATTATTTACCATAGGAGAAGAACCTCCTTCTTCAAGCTTAGCTCCTGAAAGGAACAGAGTCTTTCTTGGCTCGCAATATTTCATGTTGAACTTATTCAGAAAATACAAAGCATACTTGAACTGATGTACTTTTATTCCATGTTGGGATTGAGCAATTTCGAGACCCAAGAATTGGCTCAACAATCCCAAATATGTTATAGAAAATGCATGGTTCATTGCATCCTTCAAGGCGACAATCTGTTTCTTTGAACTTCCTATAATTAGTAGGTCATCCACATATAAAACAATAATCATCAAATATGAATCATCTTCAAATAGACATTAGTATCACACTTGCATCGAACAAAACTCAGTGATAGCAAAAAGTCATCAATATTGGCATACCAAGCCCTAGGGGCTTGCTTGAGCCCCCATACAATGATTTCTTTAACCTGAACACTAAATATGGATTAGAAAAAAACCCTACAAGTTGTTGTATGTAAGTCTCTTTAGAGAGATCTCCTTTAGGAAAGAACACTTCACATCCATGTGATGCACTTCCCACTACTTCGAAGCTAGAATGGCTAGAGATATCCTTATGGAGTCCATCTTTTCCACTGGTGCAAAGGTTTCATTGTAGTCAATACCATGTGATTGTGAGTATTCCTTAGCTACCAATATTTCCTTATATCTCAAAGGTGAGCCATTAGCAGCAAACTTAGTCTTGAAAACCCACTTACATTGAACTAGCTTCCTCCCTGGGGAAATATCAACCAGTTCCCAAGTCATTAGAGGAAATTTGGGGTCTAAAATGGGCCTTATAAGAAAATGTGCCAAAATAAGTTTTTGTGAGTTGGAATTCAAGAACCAATAGAATTTCAATAAAATAAGTCAACCATAATGGTTGAATTGACATATTTGTCATTAAAAAAACCTACTTTTTTTGTTCGTATTTTTGACATATCTCATTGTGTTTTTACTCAAATTTTGATGGGGAGAGCTCATTGGATGCATAATTTGATTCCGCATCCGACGAGTACCCACACTGCATACTTTTGAAAGACCCCGCTACCCCAAAATCAAGAAATACCTGAAAAAACATGATGATGACATCATCATCACGTTTTTTCAGGTATTTCTTATTTTTGGGGTAGCGGGGTCTGTCAAAAGTATGTAATGTGGGTACTCGTTGGATGCAGAATCAAATTCCGCATCCAACAAGCTCTTCCGATCAAAATTTGAGTAAAAACACAGGGAGATATGTCGAAAATACGAACACAAAAAGTAGTTTTTTTCTCTCTTCCTCCAAAATTAATCAATATTATTTTATTATTTTAACTATTATTTTATTATTTTCCTTAGGAGGCCCATTTTAGACCCCAAAATTCCTCTAATGGTTGTTCTTCTGGAGCGAGCTAAATTATTCCTTCATGGTTGTTTTCCATATTGAATCATGTGCTACATATTGATATGTATTTGTATTTGATTTAACCATCAGATAGCACTTCCCATCAAATAAAGGATTTTTCACACAAAGGGCACTCTCAAATTGAGATCTAGTCCTCCTAGTATCACTAGGATTTCCAGATAGTTAACGAGTTGCATGAATGGTATTTGCTGCCAATTTTGGTATTGTAGGACTGTTAGGACTATTAGGGTCATTATAATACATATAAAAATCAGCAAACTCATTAGTCTTTCCACTTACAATCAATGGTTTTGGCGGTGAAGAAGACTCTCCAACTTCAACTACTACTAAAGGCTCTTCTTAGAACTGAACACTTCTTTAAATGAAAGATTTGTTAGAACTCAAGTTGATCAGCATGTACCATTTTGAATCTTCAGAATACCCAAGAAATAGGCACTCTTGAATTTTGGGGTTGCAAATCCTTCCTCTTTTTAGTTGGAATTCTAGCCCAATCCTTTGAGCCAAAAATCCTGAAATGGGTCACATCTGGCTTGTGCCCACTCCAAGCTTCAAAAGGATTCATACCATCAAGATACTTATGAGGCACCCTATTCTAGATTTAGGATGCACAATTTATATCCTTCGCCCAAAAATTTGGTGGCAAAGTCTTCGCCTCCATCATGCAGGTTTCCATCTCCTTAAGTGATCTATCCTTTCTCTCAGCAACACCATTTTGCTCTGGTGTGTAAGGGATTGAATGCTGCATCTCAATACCTACATATTTATAGTGCTAAATGAACTCAAACATGACATACTCACCACCATTTTTAGATATGAGGATCTTGAGTTTCCTCCTAGACTGGTTTTCAACTGACGGTCTAAAGACTTTGAAGAGGTCAAAAACATTAGAATTATGATTTAGGAAGTGAACCCAGCAATACCTGGAAAAGTCATCTATGAAGGTCAGTGCATATTTCACTTGACTTATGGACATATGAGGGAATGGACCAGCAATGTCACTATGGACCAACTCAAGAGGTGCAAAGGTTCTCTCATGACTAGCTTTCTCATACTTCTACTATGGGTGTTTTCCTAGGATACAACCTTGACAGACTCCCTTAGAAAACTTGATATTTGGTAAGCCCATGACCATATATTTTTTGCTCAAATCAGAAAGATACTTGTAGTTAAGATGGCCAAATATTTCATGTAAAATATTTCTTTCTTCATTAGTATGAATCAGAAGAGCAGACGGGTTTGAGTAGGGTAGAAAATGGGAAAACATGTATACCTTTGAAGTGTGATCAACCGCACCTTTTGCTATGACTTTACCATTCGAAATATCATTGATTTCAACATCATTAAGGGAGAATATGACCTTCTTTAGAGACCTAGTATGAGTCATCTGATACACTGATAAGAGATTAAAGGCAAGACCTGGAACCCACAACACATTATCGAACTTACCATGGTCAAGATCAATCCTTTCCTTCACCAAACTGTAAGTGAGAAAGTCATCTCCCAAAACAATTGGTAGACCTTTCGACAGGTTAGGAGAGAAGAATGCCTCTTTTTTTGAAACCATATGTCTAGAATCTCTAGAGTCTATGATTGAAGCTATGTGAGCTTGATGTGCCAGCAAGCAAGGCATGTACTCTCTCTTTGTCCTCTGAATTTGATCTTCCTTCCATCTTCTTTGAGAAATCAAGAAGGGAGATGTTATTCTTCTCCAGGATTTGGGTCAACATGTCAATTTTCTTCTTCATACAAGAGCTTTCGAGATTATAGCCCTTACTGTAGTATGCGCACTTGCTCATTTCTCCTATGTTCTTTTTCTTCTGGGAGTTCTTCTTCGAACCTTTGGGATCCTCTTGAGACTTGTTCTTGTCTCTCTTTTTCTCTGGTGGATTTTTAGCTTTTTTCTTTGTTTTTGAATCCACCCTTGAATCTCTAGAAACCAAAGCTTGGTCTTTGGAAGGTTTGATGGTTCCCATCATCACCAACTTATCTTTCTCTTGTATGAGCGATTCCATGAAGTTTGCAAGCCTAGGCATCTTCCAAGATCAAGATGCCAACTTGGTGGCATGGAAGGTCAAAACAAACATTGAATAGTCAGGACCAAGCTTAGAGGGTATGGCCAAGACAAGTCATTGTTCCTTCTTTTCAATACCACACTATTTCAACTACAAAACAAGGGAAAAAAACTTGGAAAAGTAGAGTTGCAATGATTCGAAGCTATTGGAGGGGTGGCAGGCGCGGGGGGGGGGTCATTCTTGATCCCGGCGGAAAAATTGAACATTCCTTTGCTTGGGGGTTAGGGATCAGGACCAATAATGAAGCAGAATGGTTGGCTTTGCTTCAAGGTCTGCATTTTCTTCAGGCCAAAAATCACCGCAAGGTCTTAATTTTTGGAGACTCTAAACATGTCATCTCCAAATTGGTTAATGGTTACCCCTCGGGAGCTGTCAGATGTCGACGCCTGTATAATAAAGTCAAATCTCTTTGGCATCACTCCTATCAGCCCTTTCACATCCTTAGAATCAACAATAAAGCTGCTGACGCTATGGCTAACATCGGGGCAACCCTTTCGCAAGGAGTTTATAAACAGGATGGGGACCCTCCCTCCCACCTTTATATTCCTTAATGACTCAGGCAATATGCATTTGGCTCACATTATACATTGAAATCTAGATTGTCCTCATGTTAAGGTGGAGAAAGTTTTGTTTTTTGCCTAAAACTATGGTTTCATGCCTAAGCCTAAGGTGGAGAAGGTTTTGCGCTTGGGGTATGGGATCACCCATCCCTCTTCACCCTCCCCTCTCCTCGAACCTCCTCATCCCATGCATTTATGCCACCCCGCTGCTGTTGTCCTTCGTCGGCTGCACGCTATTAATCGCCCATCCTCCTCCCTGCGCCGCGTGTATCCCTCCTTGAACCTCCACACAATCGGTCATGTCCGTCTTAATGCTTGCAAGCCTCTGGAGCCTTCGCATTTACCTCTCGCACGTTTGGATTTTTGTTTATCCCGGTCCTTCCTCCATCCTCGACTTCAAAATGTCGCTCCGGAACCCCTCCTCTGTAACCTCTGGCATATTTGAAATTCAAAGAATACTGGGGCAGGTGGTCCTGGGTGTTAGCGAAGGGTGGCTTCAGGGCCTCCCCTGGAAGGTTCTCCCATTATCGCGTTCGTTGGTGAAAGACTGGCTCGTCTTGGCAGTATTGTCCTCTGGCGCAGGATCCAGTCAGCTAGAATTTCGGGTTGCTGAGCAAAGGGATACAGGCAGTGTTTGGGTTTTGGACTCCGGGCAGAACAGGGTGCTGGGCGTTGTGGGATCTTCGGGTCTCTTCCAGGAAGGTAATTTCTCGTTGTCTTATGAGTTAGAGGTGCTCAACTCTCTCTTTTCTACAATCAAGAATCTTCGAAGAACTTCAGGCAATTCTACCAGCGTGCCTATCAATTTGTTTGCTGGTCTGTCCATTTCGCCTGGGGTTAAAGGTATGGCTCACGGAGGCGATTGGGTGGATATTAAGAAGAATCTTCGCCGTCTTTATGAGCTTCTAGCCATTAACGTTGTGGATACCAAAGAAATGAGTGAGGAGATAAAGAAGATGTGTGAAACAGTAAGCTACACCTCCCAGCAAGTGAGCAATAATGACGCCCGCATTGATGATAATGAGAGCAGCCTCCGGGTAATGCATGGGAAAATGGATAGAATTCAAGAGGATCTACAGAGATTCATTGAAATGCATCAGGCCAGCCAGGTGAATGGCGAAATCAATGGCGAAGTTGCTGAAGCGGCCCTCCCCATGGAAGAGGAGTCAGTAGTCCAGCCGAGAAACAATAGGAATATGTAGTAATCTGTTTCCTTTAAGTTATGTTAAATGTTTTTTTGCCTCCTTATCTGTTTTCAGTTCGTAAGGGTTTACCCCTTTAGCAGTTTTAGAAGCTTTGAACAGTTAGTTTGCAGGGTATTTTGGACAATCCCATGGCTGGTCCTCTTTGACAGCCTTTTTGATGTATATTCTCTGATGAAGCTACCATCTCTGTAACGCATGGCTGTGCGCAGCCCCCTTTTATATATTTATGTTTATAGTTTCTGTTAAAAAAAAATGATTCGAAGCTATCGAGACTCAAGGAGATCAGATCATTCTCAATTTGATGTCCTCTCATCTCATATGTCTTTCAAAAAATCTCTTCTATATTCTCCCACACTTCATTAGGTGATGGTAATCCATCAATATGGAAGAGGAGGTCTCCTGAAATGCTTAGACATAAAATACCATAGGCCTCATCCCTTATGTTGTGCCATTTAATTTTCTCGGCAGCGACATTGGGCTCTAACTTAGTTTCCATAGTCAACCTGTAGAGACATTTCTCTCTCAACAATATCTCCATCTCATATTTCGACTCAAATAAATTGAATGGAGACAAGATGATCTTCTGAGATTGGTCCATAGCTCAGAAACTGTGCCCTCGAGTCAGCATAATGCGCTCCCAACCAATGATGTTTGAACCTACAATAAAAATTTGGAAGGAGATAAATCAATCTACGAAGGCTCTGATACCATGTGGAAATTGAACCCAAGAGACTGAAAAATTACACTCACAAAATTGCTAATCAAACATGCAAAGTGAACACCAAAGGAGACTGAAATTGGAGCATAACACTAATATGTATTGAGTAAGTGTACATTATTCAACCTTATGAAGTAATTGTATTCTGAAATATATCAGTACATGGGAGAATATAATGCATAAAGATGCCATTCAAAATAGTCAAAAAACAGGCTTACCAAATCTAGTCAAATCCCCCATAAGTGCATAAGGTAGTTTTCAAATCTAGGTAGATGCTCACAAATTGGCTAAGTAAAGTGGGAAAGCTAAAGAGGAATGGAAAGAAAACTCATACATGCTTTTATTTGGATAAAAGGAGGTAGGGTGATGTGGGAAAAAAAACAAGTCAACTACACCTAGTCTAGCTTTTCCTGCCTTAAAACAAAATAAAACAGGCATCTTTTCAAAAAAAAAAGAAGATATGTGCTTTGGAGGCTCTAGAATAAAGAAGACATGATAAATTGGGTTTCCAGGATGTTTCCCAAGCACTCCATGACTCATTTTTATCGTGTGTTGGCTTCTATGATGTGTAGAAGGCAACTATCATAGAATGAAATCTAGAAAACTAGGTAATAAGAAAAATAATAAAATTAATGTCTAATGTAGGTAACTATGGGTTGATTATTTTAAAAACTGTCAAATATGACTATAATTATATCCTCTTCTACTAGCAGAGGGATGATACAGTTTTCAACCAAAATCAAATAAGCATACATTTTTTTCATTGGTATAATCACAATTATCTAATACATGAATATACAAAACTTAATACATTTCCACATAAAACAGTATTAAAACTGTTCGATAATTTTAAACTAAGAAAGAAAATAAAAACCTTTTCAACAAATTTCAACCCAGAAAAATAGTAAAGACTCAGGAGGTTTTATTCACTTTTTTTCCCTTATTTCTTTTCTAAATAATTGCTTACTGACAATAAAAATCAAATTATGTCATGGAAACTAACTATCTGAACTTTTTATTTATCTTATAATCAAAATCAAACAAATAAGAACATAAAACATGATAAACTTCTTAACAATATTATTTAACTATCTATTCATCAAAAAAAATATCAACTTACAGTAAGAATAACTCGGTGTAGGTTAATTTAGAAATAGTCGAAAAATAAACCAGAATAGATAAATCTTACAGTCTGTTATCATCTTCTGAAAACCACAGTATATGTATATTATCAAGTATATAAGTTAAAAAAGAGTAAGCTTCAAGATTATTCAAATTATAAATAGCATATAAAACCTAACACTACTGTAATCATATCAGTTACTATGGAAATTGAACCCAAGAGATAGAACAATTACACTCACAAAAAATGGTAATCAAACATGCAAAATTAACACCAAAGGAGACTGAAATTGGAGCATAACACTAATATGTATTGAGTAAGTGTACAATATCCAACCTTGTGAAGTAATAGGATTCTACAATATATAATTACATGTGAGATTCAAATGCATAAGGATGACATTCGAAAAGATAAAAAATCAGGCTTACTAAATCTAGTCAAATCCCCCATAGGTGCATAAAGCAGTTTCCAAATTCACCAAGATGCTCATGAATTGGCTAAGTCAAGTAGGAAATCTAATGAGAGATGGAAAGACAACTCATACATTCTTTTATTAGGATAAACTTAGGGAGGATGATGTGAGAAAAAAACAAGTCAACTACACCAAGTCTAGCTTTTCCTTTTTCCTTAAATCTTAATAAAACAAGCACCTTTTTAGAAAAAAAGTAGATATACACTTTGGAGGATTTGGAATAAATCAGAGATACTAAAATGGGTTTCCAATATGTTTTCCAAGCACTCAATGAATCATTTTTGGCATGTGTTGACTTCTAGGAAATGTAGAAGGCAACTAGCATAGTCTGGAATTTAGGAAACTAGGTGATAAGACAAAAATCATATAATTAATGTCTAAGGTAGGTAGCTATGGGTTGATTATTCTAACAGCCCCCCTTAAGCCTAACTTTATGAGTAAATATCAAAAAACTATAGGACCTAGCAATAAGGATTAGTCAATCTTTACATCCTGCTTGTCCACACAACCAAGGAAAGAGGTAAAAACCCAATGGGAAAATCCTCCCTTAAACATGGATAGGAAATTTTTTTTTCGAAATCTTGTCATCAATCATGCTTCACAACATGATTAGAAATCCTGAGTAGTGATTTGAGATTGCTCAATGTCTTTACAAAAAACTTTGTTGAATATGTCTGCTACTTGTTCTGAAGATGCATAGAAGATTACATGAATGGTACCATCACGCATAAGCTATCTGATGTAGTGCATATGGATCTCAATGTGCTTGGTTTGATGTCTCTGAACTGGATCATTGCAGATTCGAATGGTGCTCTGATTATCACAGTAGATAATAGTTGAAAACTATGATTCGAAGCCACATTCTCCAAGTATTTACTTCAAACACAAACATTGAGTTGTTGCATTTACAAATCCTCTATACTCTGCTTCTGTAGATCAAATATTTCTTTATAGAAGATCCCATGAGTTCTTGTTCCTTGAACATAGTTTATGATCCTTTTGGCTGCTCTCCAGTGGATCTCATGAGGCTGATACATGTATCTTGAAGACATACTAACTGCATACAATAGATCAGGTCAAGTGTGTGTAATATAAAGTAAACACCCAATCAACTTGCTATACAGTGTATTATTTACCATAGGTGAAGAAACTGCTTCTTCAAGCTTAACTCCTCAAAGGAAGGGAGTCTTTCTTGGCTTGCAATCATTCATGTTGAAATTTTTCAGCAAATCTAAGGCATACTTGGACTGATGTAATTTGATTCCATGTTGGGATTGAGCAATTTCGAGATCCAAGAATTCGCTAAACAATCCCAAATCTGTCAGACAAAATGCATGGTTCATTGCATCCTTCAAGGAGGAAATCTCTTCCTTTGAACTTCCTGTAATCAAAAGGTCATCCACATACTATAAAATAATCATCAAAGAACCATGAATCAGATTCAAATAGACACTAGGATCAGACTTGAATCGAACAAAACTCAATGACAACAGAAATCCATCAATCTTGGCATACCAAGCCCTGGGGGCTTGCTTGAGCCCATACAATGATTTCTTTAACCTACACACTAAATATGGATTAGAAAAAAACCATTCAGGTTGCTGCATGTAAATCTCTTCAGTGAGATCTCCATTTAGGAAAGAACACTTCACATCCATGTGATGTACCTCCCACTGCTTCGTAGCTGCAATAGCTAAAGCTATCCTGATGGATTCCATCTTTTCCACTGGTGCAAAGGTTTCATTGTAGTCAATACCATATACTTGTGAGTAGCCCTTTTCTACCAATATTTCATTATATTTCAAATGTGAACCATCAGCAGCAAACTTAGTCTTGAAATCCCACTTACATTGAACTATCTTCCTCCCTGGGGGAAGATCAACCAGTTCGATAGTTCCTCCCTGGGGGAAGATCAACCAGTTCCCAAGTGTTGTTCTTCTGGATTGAGCTGAATTCTTATTTCATAGAATTTTTCTATTTTGTATCATGTGTTGCATATTCATACGTCTGTGGATCTTATCCAACCATCATATATCACTTCTCAGCAAATAGAGTATCTTTCATACAAAGGCCACTCTCAAACTCAGATCTAGTCCTCCTAGTATCACTAGCATTTCCAGCTAGTTCCCCATCTGCATGAATGGTATTTGCTTCCAATTTTGGTATTGTAGGAATATCAATATCTGCAATAAAATCATCATTATAAGACATATTAGAATCAGCAAACTCATTATTCTCTCCACTTACAATCAATGGATCTGGTGGTGAAGAAGACTCTCCAACTTTATCTGTTACTAAAGGGTCTTCTTGGAACTGAACACTTATTTCAATGAAATATTTGTTAGTGCTCAAGTTTATCATATTGTACCCTTTTGAATCTTCATAATACCTGACAAATAGGCACTCTTGGATTTGGGGCTATAAATCCTTTCTCTTTTCAGTTGGAATTCTAGCCCAAGCCTTTAAGCCAAAAAATCCTGAAATGGGTCACATCTGGCTTGTTCCCACTCGAAGATTCGAAAGGATTCATACCATCAAGCGGCTTATGAGGCACACTATTTTGGATGTATGATGCACATTTTATAGCCTTGGCGCATAAAAATGGTGACAAAGTCTTAGCCTCCATCATGGAGGTTGCCATCTCCTTCAGTGACATGTTCTTTCTCTCAGCAACACCATTTTGCTATGGTATGTATGGGATCGAATGATACATCTAAATACCTAAAAATTTACAATACTAAATGAACTTAGAGTTGACATACTCACGACCATTGTCAGATCTGAGGATCTTGAGTTTCCTCATAGACTGGTTTTCAACCAAGGCTTTTAAGACTTTGAAGAGGTGAAAAACTTCATACTTATGCTTTTGGAAGTGAACCCAACCATATATGGAAAATTCATCTATGAAGGTCATTGCATATTTGGATTGACTCATGGACACATGAGGAAATTGACCAGCAATGTCACTATGGATCAAATCAAGAGGTGTCGAGGTTCTCTCATGACTAGCTCTCTCATATTTGTGCTCTGGGTGTTTTCCTAGGATACAACCTTGATAGAATCTCTTAGAAAATTTGATCTTTGGTAACCCTATGAACATATCTTTTTCACTCAAATAAGAAAGATAGTTGTAGTTAAGATGGCCAAATATTTCATGCCAAAGCTTGCTTGCCTAATTAGCATGAATCAGAAAAGCAGAGTTGTTTGAGTAGGGTATAAAATGGGAAAACATGTATACCTTCAAAGTTTGATCAAGAACACCTTTTCCTATGAATTTACCATTTGAAATATCAGTGATTTCAACATCATCAGGGGAGAAGATGAGCTTCTTTGGAGACCCAATGTGATTCATCTGATACACTAACAAGAGATTAAAGGCAAGACCTAGAACATACAACAAATTATTGAACTTACCATGGTCAAGATCAATCCTTCCCTTCCCAAAAATGTCAGTGAGAGAGTCATCTCCCAATAGAATTGGTGGACCTTTCGACATGTCAAGAGAGGATAATGCCTCTTTTGTTGAAACCATATGTCTAGAAGATCTAGAGTCTATGATGAAGCTAGGTGAGATTGATGTGTGAGCAAGCAAGGCGTGTACTCTCTCTCTATGTCCTCTGAATTTGATCCTCATTCCCTCTTCTTTAAGTAATCACGAAGGGAGATGTTATTATTCTACAGGATTTGGGTCAACATGTACATTTGCTTCTTCGTACAAGAGCTCTCAGGATGATAACCCTTACTGCAGTATGCGCACTTGCTCATTTCTCATTTGTTCTTCTTCGAACCTTGGGGCTCCTCTTGAGACTTGTTCTTGTCTCTCCTTCTCTTTAGTGGATTTTTAGCTTTTTTCTTGATTTCTGAATCCACCTTTGAATCTCCAGCAACTGAATCTTGGTCTTTGGAAGGTTTGATGGTGCTCATCATTACCAACTTATCTTGTTCCTATGAGAGGGATTCCATGAACTATGCAAGCTTAGGAATCTTTCAGGATCGATATGGCAACTTGGTGGCATGGAAGGTCAAAAAAAACACTGAATAGTGATGGAGAAGCCTCAAGAGTATGGCCAAAACTAGTTTCTCTTCCTTCTTTTCGATCCCACGCTATTTTAGTTGCAAAACAAGGGATTTAAATTTGGAAAAATAGAGTTGCAAGGATTCGAAGATACTGGGAATCAAGGAGATTAGCTCATTCTTGATTTGATGTACTCTTATCTCATCTTTATTACAAAAAATCTCTACAATATTCTCCCACACTTAATTAGGTGATTTTAATCCATCAAGATGGAAGAGGAGGTCTCTTGAAATGCTCAGACACAAAATACCATAGGCAGCATCCCTCTTGTTGTGCCATTTGAATTTCTCTTTAGCTACATTGGGCTCTGCCACAGCTTCCATAGTCACCTTGTAGAGACCTTTCGCTCTTAATAATATCTCCATCTCAGCTTTCCACTCAAAGAAATTGAATGGAGTCAAGATGATCTTCTGAGATTGGTCCATATCTCATAAAATGTGCCCTTCAGTCAGTAGAATATGCCCCTAGTCATGATGCAAGCCTGCAATAGCAATATGGAAGAAGATAGATCACTCTACAAAGTCTTTGATACCATGTGGAAATTGAACCCAAGAGATAGAACAATTACACTAAAAAAATTGCTAATCAAACATGGAAAATTAACACCAAAGGAGACGAAAATTGGAGCATAACACTAATCTATATTGAGTAAGTGTACAATAGCCAACCTTGTGAAATAATAGGATTCTGCAATATATAATTACATGAGATATTTGAATGCATAAATATGCCATTCGAAAAGGTCAAAAAGCAGGCTTACTAAATCTAGTCAAATCCGTCATAGGTGCATAAAGCAATTTCCAAATCCACCAATATGCTCATGAATTGGCTAAGTAAAGTATGAAATATAGTGAGATATGGAAAGACAACTCATACATGCTTTTCTTAGGAGAAAAGGAGGGAGGATGATGTGGGAAAAAAACAAGTCAACTACACCTAGTCTAGCTTTTTCTTTTGCCTTAAATCTCACTAAAACAGGCATCTTTTCATTAAAAACAAATATATGATTTGGAGGATCTGGAATAAAGTAGACATGCTAAAATGGGTTTCCAGGATGTTTCCCAAGTGCTCCATGATTCAGTTTTGGCCTGTGTCGACTTCTAGAACATGTAGAAGGAAACTAGCATAGAGTGTAATCTAGGAAACTAGGTATTAAGACAAAAATGATATAATTAATTTCTAAGGTAAGGAAATATGGGTTGGTTATTCTAACAGTTATGGCCTAATGGCCTTTTTACAACACGGTCATGTCTTAAAAGCCTGTTAGAAAAATAGCATACTCTGTAATCAAAACTATGACCGAGAAGGCCACATAATTATTTATCAGGTCAGGACCGTGAAGGCTCAAAGTATTCCATCATGATACAACAACTATGGCTTCAACTATCTCTTAACAACATGTCACAGTCTCTACCATATAGCCTTCCAAAACAAACAGACCTTAGTGTAGGCACGACTGAGCAGTAATCTAAGAATCAAGTTACAGTATCACTAAAACACCATACAACCAGTGTAGGAGAACCTCAGGCGAAACCGAAGCTTTCCACGATGAATACAAAGCCTGGAATCCATGCGTAGAGTCCTTATGGCATAATCTAGCATAGAACATTCACTTGAGAGCCTGCACAAGTTTAATAAAAACACTGAGTGAGAAATTCATACATATGACAAAGTAATAACTTGTGAACAAGTGTAAAATAGATATAAGCTGCAAAGAAAGATTCTCACTTGAATAAATCGACCTCCGTCATATTGGTTAGCAAGAATATACCTTAGTCACCAGAAACCATTACGATGAGAAACAATGGAAGCACTATCCAAAAACCCTAACAAGAAAGTCGAAATCCACACTGAAGTAAACCAAACATTGATCTCACAGTACAGAGTTTTACAACTACACCAAGGCCGAAGGATAGCTCGCACAGAAGCTTGTATTGGTGAAAAAGACCATGCAGTCATAGAGATAAAGAATAGCAGTAAAAACTTGTATACATAGAGAATAACAAAGAATTTAAAGAATCTCATAGGTAAAAAGTAAGCCATAGAGGTGAAAGTTATCATTTACAACAAGAGAGAAATGGTGAGTCCATGCGGCCATGAGCCTACAGCTCTCCCACTCCAAAGAAATGATAAAATTTAGGTAAATACAGTTTTTTAGGGTTTAGGAGAAACTTGTATGGTGAAAACCAAAGGTAAAAACCCTAACCAACAAACATCAACCATGTGGCTTCAGATTTATTTGCGAAATGTGGGTTTTTTTATTATACGTCGAGACCTCTTGGAGCAAGTTGCACACAATAGTGTTTGATAAATAAAATATGTTAAACCTTGCTTATAACAATCAATATCTTTCGTTATATTATGTTTATCATAACTCTTAGATGTAAAATTTACATACACTAGGGTTTACACTTTTGCTCTATAATATTAGAAATGAGTAAAAACTTATGCAAGGAATTCTCCAATTTTGATTTGCATAATAATAACACGTTGTGAGAAATCATAGAATTGTAAAAGACATCATAAAATACTTGATCTATTATGTATGTGAGTTTGTATAGCTTGTTTTTGATAGTCTAAGTATTAAAACTAGATTCGTATTTTTCCTTGTGAATTGAAGATCATACAAAGGTTAAGATCGGGTAGATTTTTGTAGAAAGTAATCTATTTTATATCTTTACCCAAATAGCAGCAATGCTATTGTTTTAATATATAAAATTTTTATTATTAGATGTCCATTTGATAAGTACTAGAACAGTTAGAAAAACTATCTTGTGCACTAGGTTTTATTACCATGTGCGAATGTCAGTCAATGTACTTTATGACTCTACCTAAATTATAGGTTTTCTAAAGTTCATTTAACTCATTTATTGGTGAAAACAAGTACTCTTGAATTACCTTAGAATCAAGTAATAAAACATAAAAGGAATCTTCTATACAATTACCTTTCACTAGAATTACATACAGGCGCTAAACTCATAATAGATTGATGAAAATTAAATGAAAAGTTATAGTTATAGCGAAATGGAAGAGAAACTAAACTATGTTCAGCTTACTAAACACTTAAGTTTATCATAAACTATTTAGAACATAAATATACTGGTCAATGATACCTCATTCATTTGATCAAAGCAGTAAAATAAATAACATTAATAGCATTATATTTTATGCTAGCGGAGATAATAATCTCGATCCAGAAACTGGTAACAAAATGTCTTACCTATAAAAAGACTTGTAAAAGAAACACCACTTCACTGCATTAGCTAAAAAGCTAAGTAAGCCTCGGATTTCAATTGAAGTTCCTTCGCATTTTTAGAAAATAGTAAAACAAACATAGCACTTAAGTAATCAAACAGATTTTTTAATTCCCGTTGTTCCAAATCACAACCTGCTAAATCAAATCCTTAACAATGATTTATGAAAACCAAAAATAAGTATGGAAACTCGAAATTAACAAAAGAATCAGTTCAAGTTTAAACCCGTTTAGGTTAACTGTTAATAGTTAAATGTTCCTCAGTAGTGATGACTACAAACATTTTATGTCACGTGAAATTTTTTAAATTTTTACGAATTTTTGGTGTAGTACGATGATGATGATGATGATGAAGATGATAACCATTGATGCTACTATTGATATTGTGGATTTTTTTTCTTTTCCCATTAATACTAGAAACATATTGTTATTTTTGTGATTATCTGAGTTCATATTACATTTTGGGTCATTTTGATTTGTATGGTGGATTCATGTTGACATATAAAGTTTGGTTACTCTTGACATTTTTCCCTTTTTAGATACAAATATCAAAAAAACAATTTCTTGTAATACTGGTATTTTCACTATGTGTGTTTGTGTGTGTGTGTGTTGCACTTGTTCTTTTAAGATTAATATGATGATCTATATGATAGGTTATCGATGCGGTGATGTTTTATAATTTCACTTATTTTGATGAAAGATAATGCTGATGTTATCATTGTTATATTTCGAGTGTATATATATTGGAAGTTGTTGATGATCTTTCCAGGAAAAATTAATATATATGATAATATTACTTATTTGTAATAAATGTTATGTCTTTTTGTTAAATTTCGTTCTATGAAAATAATTTCAATAATTTTATCGACAATTAATTTGAATATTTCATTATGTTATTTCAAAACTATGAAGTAAATGATAAATGAAAACTATTGAAATTAATGAATAATTATAACAAGTTGATATAATAAATATATTAGCACACAATCGCATATGGTTGCAGGTGTTAAATAACAAGTCTAATGTGGTGCTAATAAGGAAGAAAAAACACAATCTAAAACAAAATTGTACTATGTCCTAGATATAGAAGCAACATTGGATGCAAAACTTAGTGCTAAGATGGAAGTAAATTTTGATGCTATTTTGGATGGAAAAGAAGAAGCCAAAGTAGAAGCTAAACTAGTGGCCAACAAAGGATAAAAATTGGATGCTAAATGAGAAACAAAATGAGACCCTCACGAGGAAGAAAAAAAGAAGAAATCCAATGAGTTAAATGGGTAAAAAAAGTGGTGTTAGTGTGGGATTAAAAATGGATGATAAATTGGGCGCTAAAGTAGTAGAAAATAACGTGGGTGTAAACAAAGATGTGAAACTAGGCATTAAAAATGATGCAACACGTGGCATTAATGATGAAGCCAAACATGGCACTGATATGGTTGCAATATAAGATGTTAGTTTGGATGCAAAACATGGAACCACATAGGAAGAAAAATATGGTGGAACAATAGAAGAAATATCTTCCGTCATTCTAGTAGCAAAACACGATACAAAAAAGGAATAAAAAATTGGTGGAAATCTGGAAGAAAAAATTGGCACATATTTGGAAGTAAAATGTGGTGCAAAATGGGATGCTAAAGTGGCATCACAAATGGATGCGATATTGGATGATAATTTGGATGAAAATATGGCATGAACATAAATGCAAACATATATGCTCAAATGGTTCTACTAAGTATGTAAATATTGTGCTAATGGGAATATCATTTAAGAAGAAAGAGTAAACACTCCCTAGGAAGAAAAATAGAACATTATTTAGGAAGAAAACCTCAATGTTGTTTTGGAAGAAAAATTGGACACTATTTTGGAAGAACAAAAATAGAAGTTGTTTTGGACGTCATAAAGAATGCATTTTAGGAAGAAAAAAATTTATTTTTTATATGCTTTAAGTTTTGTCCATCACGCATCCCATTTAGATTCTAGTTTGACCACTAAATGTAAAAAAAAAAATACACTAAAAAGGGACGCTAAATGGGACACTAATTCTAGGTTTTTTTGTAGTGACACCTACGTATGCATGATCAGGGAAAATATCAACACATCAACTATATTTGAAAATTTAGAAGGTTGCATATGGAAAAATAATGATGCATCAAGCACATGCACGGAAACAAGGCTTTCGACAAAGGTGATTCAACAAAGATGATTTGGTAGTTTGCATGAGTAGAAAGTAGCCTTCATGTGCAAAAGGTAAGCTCATTGATACTTTCTTATTATGTAATGAAATCGAGAAAATATTATTTGGTAGGATTTGTAATTGGATGAGCCATCAGTAATGGGTATGACGAGAATTCTATTTGTGACCTAGAGAAACCGCGAATTGAAATGTGCATAGGATTTCATAGACATTGATACGATGTAAAAAATCATGTAGGACCATGGTTCCACTTTGGAACATAATGGGAAATAATAGATAGTTTCTGAAAAGTGTTCCCACTTTTCCTGGGAAGAAACTAGGAAAACATGCCCAATTATCCTAAGATGTGTTGATACAACACCCCAATATCGAGAAAACCTTTTATACTATTAGGTATAAAGTGTGCACTATTGAGCACCTTATAAGGTTTTAGTGATCATCATGAAAAAAGATTAGACAGATTTCTACTGGGGTAAATTCTAATAAAAAATTACATGTTGTTCAAACCGTGGGTTAACTCAGGAGCTGACTCAGACCACCTGTCCATCTTCCTAGAAATAATGGGAAATCCCAAAAAACAAACCAGTCCTTTTAATTTCTTTGTAGATTGGTGAAAACATGAGAAGTTCCATAGGCTCATACACTTTAACTAGATCCCTTATGGAACAAAATATGTATCACATGCTTCTACACACTTTAGGAAAAATCTTGCTCGAATCAAGAGCCTCCTAAAGGATTAGGCAAAGAAATTTTTTTCCAAGATGATCAATCCATTATCTAAATTAAGATAGATTGGGATAAAATCCATAACTCGCAAGGGGGAGATGTCTCAACATAGGGGGATAAGGAAATACTAATCTCTCTAGAGTCAAGCAAAAGGAAACTCCTCGAGGAAAAGGAGGAAAATTTGAGACTAAAAAGCAGAACCATCTGGACGACCTATGGAGATGACAACATAAAATTCTTTGAGGCCTTTGCCAAGGGAAGAAACCAACAGAATACAATATGGGAACTAAGAAACTAAACTAATGAACCAATTACAACTTTTGAAGTAATGGAAGAGATTGGAAAATCCTACATTGAAAACCTTTTCATAGCATATCAACATGCCAATATTGCATAAGTCATCTAGACAGCTCGCTTCTTCCCTGAAAGAATTTCGGAAGAGGATAATACAGACTTGATGGAAAAAGTTTTAGAAGAAGAGCTGAAAAACATCCTCCACGGCTTCCAGAAAAACAAAATCCCAACCTGACATGGGTGGACCATTGAATTTCTTATGGAATCCTATCACACAATAGGCCCTGACCTCCTCTAGTTAGTTGAAGAATATAGAATAATTGGACTTGTACACCCACCCGTAAAATCAACCTTTTTGGAATTTATACCCAAAACTAAAAACCTGATCAACTTGGAAGACTTCAAACCGACCTCCCTCTGCAACATTACTTACAAAGTGATACCAAAAGTGATTTCTCAGTAGATAAAAAAGGTCTTATCAAAAATATTCTCTCATGAACAGTTTGGTTTTATAGAGTAAAGGAAAATACATGAAGCAATAGGTATGGCTCAAGAACATACGCACACCGTAAAGGTCAAAAAATAAAAAGGAGAAATCCTCAAAATCAACCTTTCAAAATATTTCAACAAAGGGAGTTGGATTTATCTAAGGATTCTGCTCACTCACCTGGAATTTCACTACTCCATAATAAAGTGTATCTTTTCCTACATATCCACAACAACCTTTGCATTTCTTATAAATGGTTATGCCTCATATTTTTTTCATTCAAGAAGGGGACTCAGATAGGGGTGACCCCTCTCCCCACTTGTTTTTCTGCTTATAGCATAAGACCTAAGCAGAGCCATTTTAGATGCAAAGATATGAGGTCAATTTCAAGGGATCAAATTAGAAAATAACCTCAATGCCACCCATATTTATTTTGTATATGATATCGTCCTCTTTTTCAATGGCACACTCCAAGAGGCAGAAAAGATTTCAGTAATTTTGCAAACTTTCTACGAAGCTATAGGGATGATGTTAGGTGAACAGAAGTCCTCTCTCACCACCTTCAACTTGGGCGAAGACACGGTAAGAAATATTCTTGAACATCTTTGCTTTCATGTTCATTCCTTTACATGATGGGATGAAGTATCCAGGTTCATACTCAAACCAAATTGTTATAAAAAAGAATACTGTAATTGGCTAGTTTCAAAACTGGAGAAAAGAGTTAAAAATTGGTGCAACAGATGGCTCTCGAGAGTAGGAAGACTAGTTTTGGTCAAATCGGTCTTGGAAGCAATCCTGGTTTATTGTATGTCTCTTTCTTGGATCCCAAAATCCATCTTGTAGAGAACAAGGAAACTTTTCTCAAAATTCCTTTGGATTGGAAAGAAGAAACAATCGGTTCTTCCATGGGTAAAATCGGATCAAATAGCCAGACCTAAATCACTAGGAGGATTTTGGATAAAGAAAACCAACCTATTCACCAAAGTATTGGCATCAAAAGAAGGTTGGAGGCTCATTACAACAAAAATCATTTTTCCAAAGGTGGTCTACCATAAATATATAATCCTAGTACCCCTGTGGGACTAGATCAGAAATTAAATGACCACCCCTTCAGAACCAGGCTAAATCATCTAGAATATGATATGCAATGCCTTCCATTTAATTTGGAATGGGTTCTCTTGGAAGGTGGGGATTTGGTCAAATGTAAGAATCATGGATCTGATCCATTGCCAAAAAGTGATCTCAATCATCTCTTACCTCCACAACTAGTCCAATACATTCAGTAAAATGATCTCTTCCACCTAAACCAGATTATTGACCCAGTTGCTGTTGAAAAACTGAGATTTACTGCTTGCTGGTTTAAATGAACAAATGTGTTTTTCACTTCAGCTGGTTTTGCATAGGCTTGAAGCTACTTAAAATTTTGCCGAACAATTTTAAACACACAGTAAAAATTACTAACAGGCTGAAAACAAATGCATGCACACCATAAATTTAACTCAGAGATTTTTGGCTAATCAGCCCTGGAAAAACCCCCACGGGGAAAACCAGTCAGAGAGAGGAGAGATTTTTATTTCTTCGACAAAATAAAGGACAGCAAATACAGTGAAAACATCACTTATCTCCACATCAGATTTTATCTCAAAATATGGTCACTGTACAGCATTAAAACTCAGCCGTACATCATTAAAACTCAGCCGTACATCCTCAAAAACAGTGCCAAAACAATGCTGTCAGTACCTCGAAAACTGTGCAGGGATTTAATGCAGCTGTACCTCGATTTCTGTGCAGTAATAAATGACCGTACCTTGATTTCTGTGCAGCATTAATGAAGGCCATACTCTACAGGCCGTACCACGATTTCCTGAGCAATAAATGCAGCCGCACAGTTCAATAAATGAAGTCCGTACTCCTCGATTTCAGTGCATTCGTACCAGCATTAAATGAAGGTGAATGCTCCTCGATTTCTGTGCATTAAAAGCTCTCTCTCCTGGAAAAATCGTACCCTTCTCAGCAACTCGACCCAGCCTCTCTCTCAGCTCTTCTCTTCTCCTGAAAAATGAACAATTGAAACCCTTTTGCCTCCCTCATGCCTTTTTGTTTACCCTAAGTGAGTTTCTTAATCCAATGGTGGAGAAAGAATCAATCCAACGGATGAGATTGATTGAGAGTGAAAATCCCTTTTATTTATTTCTCATAAATAAAATCACTCACCCACTTAAATTTATCAAAAAGTGACTTTACTGTTATAAAGTCTCATTAAGTGACTTTTAATGTGAGGGTCACCTTTTTCCCTCTTAAAGTGACTTTAGGCAAAAATTAAAGTCACCTAGGGAACATCTGCCTAGGTACAAAAATCAACACTCCCTCTTACCGAGGAAGGTGTTCCGTACCACTCCCAACTTATCTCTGAAGAAGACGAACTTTCCCCTCCCCAAAGACTTCGTCAAGATGTCAGCTACCTGCTCAACAGTAGAAATATGCCGAAGCTCAACTGCCCCTCTCTGAACGTAGTCTCGGATGAAATGGTATCTGATCTCTATGTGCTTTGACCTGTCATGGAACACTGGATTCTCAGAGAGCTGAATGCAACTCTGATTGTCGCAGTAGATCACCGTAGGCCTAAGCTCCTGATCAAACAAATCTACCAAAAGCTTGCGAAGCCACAATGCTTCACAAGTAGCCTGACTGGCTCCCATATATTCAGCCTCAGCTGAACTCAATGCAACGGATCTCTATTTCCGGCTGAACCACGACACTGCTGCCGAGCCCAAACTGAAACAACAACCGGAAGTGCTCTTCCGATCCCGCACGCAACCTGCCTAGTCTAAATCTGTAAAACCAACCAATCCGACTCCATTCGAACCCCTGTAGTCCAGACCATAGTCCACTATCCCTGCAAGGTATCTCAAAATGTGCTTTGCAGTTGTCCAGTGCACACTCCTAGGCTCAACCATGAACTGGCTAAGAGTGTTCACCGCAAAGCACAGATCTGGTTTGGTGTTGACCAGATACATCAACGAACCAATCAGCTGACGATATAGTGTAGGATCCACCAACTTGCCCTCGGAAGCATGGAGTTGCTTCCAGTTGGTGATCATAGGTGTAGACATAGGCCTGCAATCCTCCATCCTAAATCTCCTCAGAATGTCAGCTGCATACTTTCCCTGCCCAAGGAAAATATGCCCAGGCTCCTGCCAAACCTCCATCCCCAAATAATAGTGCATCAGCCCAATATCGGTCATCTCATACTCCGAAGCTAAGTCTCTCTTGCAATGTGCAATGAGACGCTCAGCACCTGTGATGAACAGATCATCAACATACAACAAAAGAATGAGCAACTCCCCCCCAACCACAATGAAGTAAAGGGTGGGATCCGCCTCACTCTTCTGAAATCCCATCGATGTCAGATACTCATCTATCCTGGAGTACCAAGCTCTAGGAGCTTGCTTTAGCCCATACAAAGCTTTCTTCAACCTGCACACATGAGAATCCCTCCCATGTATCTCGAATCCCTGTGGCTACTCTAGATAGACCTCTTCCTACAGAAGACCATTGAGAAATGCGGTCTTCACATCCATCTGGGGGATCTTCCAACCCATCTCTGCTGCTATAGAAATCACTGCCCTGATAGAAGAATATCGTGTAACTGGAGCAAAAGTCTCATCATAGTCGACACCCTCAACCTGTGAGAAACCCCGCACCACAAATCTAGCCTTGTACTTCTCTACGCTGCCATCCGCAGCATGCTTTACCTTTTAAAGCCATCTGGAAGTCACAACTGACTTCCCCTCCGGTCTCGGTACTATCTCCCATGCATCATTCTTCATGATGGAATGGTACTCTTCCATCATGGCATCTCTCCAAACCAGATGCTGGGTAGCCTCCTCAAATGTAGATGGCTCAGAGTCACGAAGGCATGCAACAAGAGCCATATCATCCCTAACCACACCAAGCCTCTCAGGCTCCACTACTGCCCTGATCCTCTCCCGGGGTCTACCAACTGTCTCGGCATCCTTCAAGGTCTCCTGAAGCAACTTAGGCTTCCTCTTCCTTGAAGGCTACTCCTCCTCATCTGAAGAAGTCCCGGTACCATAATGTCCTAAACCCAGAGGACCAGTAACTGAAGATCCTGTTCCTGCCGATGCTATCACCTGAGGACTCAAACCTGTACCTGTACCTGAACCTGAACCTGTCCCAGACACTATCCCTGAAGTACCAACTGTCTGAATCACCGAACCTGAAGACACTGTACCTGCACCCTATGATCCAGACCCTCCAGAAACCTGTGGACCTGTAAGCTGTATCGAAGAAGCCTGCACTAACTGAGGTGTGGAGGCTGGTGGCTCCCCCTGCTCTAACTCTCTGGACTTTCGGAAGGCTTGCTCCTCATCAAACTTTACTTCCCAGCGGACAACAACTTTCCGCGAACAAGGTAAGTAAATCCTATAAGCCTTCGAAGTCTCATCATATCCCACAAAGATGCCTCTCTTTGCAGTGGGATCAAACTTCGTCCTCTTGTCAGAAGGGACGTGAGAGTAAGTGAAAGAGCCAAATATGTGAAAATGGCTCACCTCAGGCTTCTTGCCCGAATACATCTCCTCAGGATTCTTGCTCCCCACTGCCCTGTGAGGACTCCTGTTCTGCAGATATACTGCAGTACTACATGCCTCATCCCAAAGAAAGAAAGGTAGTCCCTGATCATGGAGCATCACCCTGGCTGCTGCCACAATAGACCTGTTCTTCCTTTCCACTACTCCATTCTTCTCAGGAGTATAAGGAACCATCAGCTGCCTCTGAATCCCCTCCTGTGTACAGAATGTGCCGAACTCCTTGGAGGTATACTCACCCCCATTGTCCGACCTCAATGTCCGGATCTGTCTACCTGTATGCTTCTCCACAAGGGATTTGAACCCTTGGAAGACTCTCAATACAAGCTCAGACTTCTTTCTCCTCAAGAAGTAGATCCAGGTCTTCCTGGAGTAGTCATCTGTGAAGCTGATGTAATACTCGAAACCTGTAAAAGAACGTGATGACATGGGACCACAAATATCAGAATGGATCAAATCAAGCACCCCGGCAGCTCTAGTGTCACTGCTTGGAAAAGCAGTCTTGGTGTACTTTCCCAAAGCACACCCCCTGCACACATCACTCTGCTCTGTGCTGAACTCAGGTAAACCTGTAACGATACACCTCAACAATCTCAGAGCTGGGTAATGTAAGTGGGCCATCCTCCGATGCCAGAGTTCACAAAGCTCGCTGCTGCTGCTATGTGCCAAAGCACACTGTGGCTGAAATAATAGCTTGTACATCTTTCCACACCGGACCCAGATGTCCATGGCACTGGACATACCTGCAGCCTTGGGATATACCTGTACTCTCCCATCCGAAAAACACACCCCAAGCCCTCTGTCCTCTATAGTGGAAACTGATACAAGGTTCTTTTTCAGCCCTGGAACATACAACACATCCCGCAGAGTCATGGGACTCATAGACTCCCTCTGAAATGTGATAGTACCCCTACCAACAGCTCTCACAACGGTGTTGTCCCCAAGGAGAACCTCCACATCCCTACCTGACTCTGACAACTCTGAGAACACCTCACGAGATCCTGTCATGTGGCTCGTGGCTCCACTGTCAATGTACCAAGTAGAAAAAGTGGATGAACCCCCCTCATGTCCTGCCAACAAGGAATGCTCCCTATCCTGATCCATATCTATGCTGGTGGCTAAGGTGACTCTCTCTCTCTCAGTCTGTCCAGCATAAAGGGAAAAATCCCTCTGAAAAAAGAAACACTAAACTCACCAACCTCAGCTGAGGCTGTGTTGAGTCCAAATTTGGTCCCTTTTTAACCACCTTTAATCACCTTTCTTCCCTTGTTTTACACTGCTTAGCATGCCAATCGGACCGACTTTCTTCACCTTTATTCCATAAATTGTCAAGGTAAGACTGATTATTGTTCTACCTTATTAATGCTTATTCTTGTGACAATTAAGGCTATTTATCTCTCGAAATTGTGCTAATATGTGTGATGTACGAAGATAATATGAGATGAGCAGAATGTAGGGGGATGAAGCTGAACAAGTCCATGGATGAGGGATGGTCGTGACACAAAAGGGATCCTCAACTTGTCCATCATCGATTGGGGCACGTGACATTCCAGACAAGAGCCGGTCAGAGTAGCCATAACAGAATGTGCTATGATCGAGGGATCTTCAGTGTAGCTGCTCGAATATTATGGCAATCTGAGAAGATCGCCACTTCTGGGCCAGTCAACAGTCTTCTCGCACTTTCTATAATTGTATCATGCCATGTCTTGTAACAACCGGTGTTATTCAAGGCGCCTGAAGATCAGAGATCTTCATGGCTGCCCTTTGTAATAGGATTGGATGTTATCGCTTGTATGTATAAATGCACAAGGCTGTCTCGACCCAGGGGGGTTGGAATATAGTTAATTCATTTGGTGTATTAACAATGG
>LPNX010594049.1:95264-115494 GCA_001517045.1 Pseudotsuga menziesii | reverse complement strand
TCTTTCCTTGTTTAAATGGACATGCAGTATGTAAAGGGTGACTAAGCCTTGTTTCTAGGCCCTATAATTTTCTGATATATTACTCATAATTCAGGCTTAATGGGGGTTGTTATAATAATCAACCCATAGTTTACCCATTTAGACATTAATTTAATTATTTCAGTCTTATTAGCCTAGTTCATGTGTCCCGCCTTGTGCAAGTTGTCTTTTACCTATCCATAGTGGTAAAAATTTCCTCATTTGACTCATGTAGTGCATGGGAAATCCCAAGGAATAAAATATACTTTATTCTTGGCCTCCTAGGCGCCCTTATGCTTTTTCTGCTTTATTCCATGCTTTTTCAGTGTTTTAAGGCAAATAGAAAAGCTAGACTAGGTGAGGTGAACTAGTTTTTTGTCCTCTTCATCCTCCACTCTTTTCTCCATGCAAAAGCATGTATGAGCTTCCATTCCACCACTCTTTATCTTGCCTAAGCCATTTTGCTAATTCATGAGCTCCATGACAGATTTGGGGTCAACTTTTTACACCTACGGGGGATTTGCTTATTTTTAGTAAGCCTGCTTTATGCTAGATTCGAATTGCTCCTCATGCATTCGAATCCCTGATGTATGTTATTTATTCAGCAACCTATGTTATTACAGGGTTGTCTATTATACACTAATTTAATACAGTTTAGTGTTCAGCTCCAATTTTCAGTCTCTTTGTGAATGATTTTGCATGATCAATTGTTAATTGTTGTGAGTAAAATTAATCTATCACCTGGTTCAATTTCCACACGAGCTGATCATCCTTATTTTGGATCCCACACAATTTCAGCTGCAAAACTAGTGCTTTGAACTTGGAGAAATATAGCTGCAGGGATTCAAATCTATTTGGACTAAGAGAAATCAGCTCTTTTTTGATTTGATGTCCCCTCATCTCATCTGTCTTTCCAAAAAGATCAGAAATATTCTCCCATACTTCATTCGGTGATGTCAATCCATCAAGATGGAAAAGGAGGTCTCTGGAAATACTCAGACATAGGATACCATAGGCCTCATCCCTCCTGTTGTGCCATTTAATCTTCTCTACAGCTGCATTGGGATCTGCTTCTGTTTCCATAGTCACCCTGTAGAGGCCTTTCTCTCTCAATAGTATCTCCATCTCTGCTTTCCATTCAAAGAAATTGAAGGGATTCAATATAGTTTTCTGTGATTGATCCATAGCTTAGAAAATCTGTCTCGACTGTCAGTAGAAGGCTCCCAGTCACTAATGTCGAACTTCCAAAACAATTTTGAAGGAGAGAAATCAATCTACAATGTCTCTGATACAATGTGTAAATTGAACCCAGTGATAGATTTATTTTACTCACAACAATTAACAATTGATCATGCAAAATCATTCACAAAAGAGACTAAAATTGGAGCTAAACACTAAACTGTATTAACTCAGTGTACAATAGAAAACCCTGTAACATAATAGGTTGCTGAATAAATAACATAAATCAGGTATTTGAATGCATGAGGAGCAATTTGAATCTAGCATAAAGCAGGATTACTAAAATTAAGCAAATCCCCAATAGGTGTAAAAAGTTGATCCCAAATCTGTCATGGAGCTCACGAATTAGCAAAATGGATTAGGAAAGCTAAAGAGTGATGGAATGATAACTCATACATTCTTTTATGAGGAGAAAAGAGTGGAGGATGAAAGGGACAAAAAACTAGTTCATCTCACCTAGTCAAATTTCCCTATTGCCTTAAAACACTGAAAAAGAAGGCAATAAAGAAGAAAAAGCAGAAAGGCGCTTAGGAGGCTAGGAATAAATCAGATTTGATTCCTTGAGGTTTTCCAAGTGCTACATGGGTCAAATAAGGCAAGTTGGACCACTATGGATAGGTAATTGACAACTTGCATAAGGTGGGACACATGAACTAGGCAAATAAGACAAAAATAGTTAAATTAATGTCGGAGGTAGTAAACTATGGGTTGATTATTCTAACACATGTGGGGGGTCTGTATTTCTCAAAATCAAGCAATATTCCAAGACAAATCCTCCTCACCAAAGGTCACAGCAAAGAAAGGTCTGGATATCCTTTCCTATTTTCCACAAACTAAGGATGCACCTTTAGTAAAAATTATCACAGCAGAGCAGGTAGACCATACTCTTCCCTAGGATTTATTTGATGGAGCCTCTCAAAATATTTTCTGTATAGGTGGTCCCACCCTCCACCTAACCCAAAACCAGCACTTTGAGACCCAAATGGGCCTTGGAGAAGGAAAAAACAACTATGCAGAACTTCTGTCTCTAAAACTTCTACTCCAATTTGTACTAGAAAAGGGTTGTAGAAACCTTCAAATATTTGGAGATTCACTCATTACTATAAATTGGGTGAATAAAGTTCAACATTGTATAAGTCTTTCATTTCTTACCTTCTATGAAGAAGTAACCAGACTTTGGACAACTTTTTATCACATTTCATAGTGCCATGTATACACGGAAAGGAATGCAGTAGTAGACCACCTCTCAAAAGAATTGTTGGAGATGGCCTTCAGAACTTGGATTTTTTTTTAACACAAGAAAGGAGAAGTATATGAATTCTATCACAGACTCTTTGAAGAAACCCTTCTTGCAAGACAAGCTAACTGAATATTCTGTCCAATATCCTCTTTTTTTATTTCTTTCATAGACTCTTTGTAGAAGAACTTCCTGCAAGACAAGTTGACTGAACATTCTCGACACTATACTCTTTTTTTAAAAGCAGCAAGACAAATTTATATTTTGACAAATGCAAGCTCACAGGGACCTACTCTCTGGAATATTCATGGATCAACTCTAGGTAGAGACAAAGTTGTTTAGGCTGCAGATCTAAATTTTTTCTGGAAAGAATTACTGACACAGTTGATGGCTGAATAATCAGCGGTATGCAAATGCATACAAATTTTGTAAAGACACTTTTGATCTAATATAATGAACAAAAAATTTTCTTACAGAAAAAAAATAAAATCTTTATTTTATTATTCTGTTTTAATATCATAAAACAAAATATATGATAAATATATTATAATATATTGAATTAATTGAAGCGGAAAGGGACTGGAAGCAATGGAAGGGCGAAGAGAGGGGAGGGTGTTGAATATAGAGGGGGTTGTAGAAGGCATCGAGGAGAAGCAATTTATGATACCACTTGAAGAAAAAAATACTAATCCCACATATTTCGAATTTAGCCACAATGAAAATAATTATTGAATGATGATTTTTTACAATAAGTGAGAAGACCTTTTATAGGTCAAAAAACATCGTTTCAATGAAATGGTGTGACCCTATGTTTCATCTTAACTAATATCACATTTAATATTAAAATAATTCCTCATAAATATTTAGATACATAACATACTTCTCAACTACCCAACTACATTATAATATATTCCCAAGTGTTTCTCTCGGTGCCACTACAGTAGCAATATTTTCACAAGATGGTTATAGGATACCTACGAGAATTTTGATATACCTAATTTTAAACAAAAGTAATTCCATGTCTAGGTGTTCTCATATGCGATAGTACTTGAAGGGCTACCAACATGAGTTAAAAAGATGTCCCACTATACAGTGTGAATAATTACCAACTATATTCACTAAATGTAGTTCCCATGACGTACAATATTATCAATTGAATGACATATCTTTGTGATTATTTTAAGACCTCAATACCCATTTTTAGGCTAAAAAAAATTCTATCAATTTTCAAAGGTGTGTTGTCATAAGGTCACGTCTATCATACCAATTTCAATGATCCTTACCACTGTAGCTTGATAATTACATAGTATACTGAGTACTTATTATGAAATGAACAATAAATAAGAAACATAGCACCAGAAATATGACACAATAATGGAAGAATAAGATATATAAAAAAAATTATTATGGGAATATTTGTCATAAGACTCCTATGCTAGAGTGAGAATTCACTTTCAGAACACCTTTGTTACAATATTCTTCAAAAAAAATTCCATAACCTTCGAGATTCTTTAAATAGGATTTAAATGATGAAGGAACTAAATATTTAACATCGTCTAAAGATAAGTTTCTAGTTGGTATTAATTAATAAGATATCATTTTTACATTGATTGTTGAACACTAATGTATTCAACGTTTTTACAAGGTTATAACCTTATATAACCATGTATGATTATTTATCAAAGTAATGAAATTTTGGGTAGGGCCCTTGTTGGAGAATATTTTACATCTAGACCTAATTCATGCATTCATGTATGCAACCTTGCAACATGCATTGAACATTGTTTACCTCTCGAATACCTAGATCTTGTAGTTGAATTCCTAGTGCCTTAATCCTTATCATTGTTTACCTCATTACCAACTATTGCACCCTAATCCATTATTTTAGGACCTCTTGTTCCCTATTTCATTATTTTATACATCCACCCTTAGTTACATTTAGTTAATTAGGATACAATAAGTTAATCGAACCACCATTTACTAGATTTCATCACTCTGGGATGATATTGAGCTTTGATGAACAATGTTACTCAACTAACCCTCCTGAATTCGCCCCTATATGATTATATATCATCAATTATCTCCATAATGTGCCATTAAGGACCATTTTCCTTCAGTTACACTCATTTAATTGAGCTCATTCAAGAGTTAAGACTAGTTCTCAAGTATAGTGATGGTTTCTATATTAATTTAAATATGGCCAATGATAGGATTCCAAATTCCTTAGTAGCATAAAAAAATTATCCTTTGGATATGTATTTATATTTTCCACTTATTGGTGATTTAATAGGAAATATGGATTTTATTCAACTAAGTTTCTTCTTATATGTATTTTGATCAATATTTCTTCCATAGTTTTGCTCCAAATATATGTTGTTCATCTTACTATGACTACATTGAGCCTTAGATCCTTATTTGTGGAATTTATTTCTTCCATTAAGTATACATATATATCAAATGGAATAATAACTTATGGAGCTTGGTAAATTCAATTAATCGTGAATAGAAATTTTGAGATTGTTTGTTTTGCAAGTACAACAACCTTCTATGGATTTGATAGTAGATCCCCCTCTATCACCATTCAATGATGCCGAGTGTAAACTGAATATGGTTGCATATACCAAGAGCCATGTGATCTTTTATTTGTGTATTGGAGTTCTAGAAATGCAAGAATCTCATGAAGATAAACATTCTTTACTAAATGACTATAATAGTGGGTATGGAAAAATGTGTCTCATAATGTCTCCTATGATACTATATCTCATTGATTCTATTGAGTATCCATTCAAGATATGGAGAAATATAGATAGATACTTTGGTGTTTAGAAAGAAGTAAATCATACCTAGAGAGAATCCAACAAGTCCTCATGTGTTCTTCAAATTTCTTGGCCTCAACGCTCTTTGATGAAGTTGTTTAAATTGAAGAAATGGAAAAATATTCAACTCATTTGGTTCAAATTGGCAAAAGTCTCCTTGTAGTGACCCTTATCTTGTTTCTATAAAATATTATAATAACTATAATGTATCGTATTCCAATAAATATTCTCCATAAGAGTACATTCAAACCACCATTATTGAATAAGAACTCTATTTCCATCTATTCTCTAATGTTCATTCTATTATGAATTTTGAGAAAAGTTTTGATTTCTCTATAAGCTAAAGAGGAATTCAATTCCTCCCTCTCAAATATTGTTGTTGGTGTGCATAAAACTTATATTTTTTGTATTTTTTGGAGGTAACCTCATATTTGGGAATTGATCGTTTTAGAGATGTAGAGTCAAGCTAAACTAGTTAACCTATCTAAGAAACCAACAACATATCATAAAAGATAAGAACAGGAAAAGAAAAGGACAAGAGAACACCGATATAAGTTGTTCACCCTAATGGGTTACATCCATGGGAAGGTAGTCTTCTATTAGCTCAAGAATGTCTTCTCCAATCTTACAAGAGAGCAAAGCACAAATACCCCAAAGAATATAGATGATGTACAATAGTGTCACAATAGTACACTACTACATCAAGAATGCATGATATGTAGAGACTCACTTGAACCTATTATATACTAAGAGATGAGGAGGAATTACTCTCACATATTGCATGTGGGATTATATAATTTGAGCCAAAATAACATCTCTTAATACAATACCATGGGAAAATAATCTACACAAGTAAATACACCAGCATATGACTATGGGTTAAATGTATTACTCTTTTACATAAGATTGTAGACAACTTTTGACATAATAAAAAGACATTATTACCATGCAAGGAATATAATATATTCCAACACTCCCCCTTAATAATAGTTGGGAGAGTGGACCACACTAACCCTAAGGAAGGAAGGAGTCATTGTTGCTCCCCCTTGATGACAACTTCTAGAATAACCAAAGCTAAAAAAGAAGAACACTTTGGCTGAATTTGACGATGAACAACTGCTTCTTACTAAATCATGAAAGTGCACATGAACCAGGTTGTACGATGAAAGAACCAACAATAAAAGGCCAAGAACATGTGACGTAATCCAATCGCAGCATACCCATATCACCACAAGAATCATCACAACCATACATGATAACTAAAGAACTCTGATATAACATGCACACTAGTGTACATATACCTTTTGATGACTGATACAACAGAACATGTGGCTAAGAACACCACAACAATGTACAAAAAAACCTAGATGTCCAATACACAAGTGGATAGCAGACATTCTTCCAATCAAGGTACAATATAAATATCTGTAAAACACCTCAAACATCAAAGAAACAAGACCCCAATTGTCTATACATAAAAAATGATATCATACAGTTTAACATAATGACTATAACAGTAGAAGATGGTACTTCATTACTTCTATAATAAGGTGAAATCCTAAACATAGAACTTATCTGCACAAGAACTTTCAAGATTAAAGTATATAAAGATCATAAAACAAAATTGCTCATACATAAATGAAAATGCTTATATACCAAAGGTAAACAAAAATCATATAAAGGAATGACAACATAATATGATCAAATAAAAGATTAACTTGCTCATTAAGGAAAATGAATTTACTTTTACACATTAAGTGTCAGCCACACCATATAAATAGTGAGCCGAAGGTTTCAGTTAAATATATGAAAATTTAATCATCAAGCACTTAATTTGAACCATATATGCATTTCTTATTAGTATGAGGTTAATATGCAAGAGATAAATGCCCTGAAAAATGTCAATCCTTCCATATAGGAACGTTACAGATAAGTAGGAATAAGATAATCTCTGTAATAATAAGAATAGAAATCTCATTGCAACAAGAACAAGGTGCTCATGATAAATAGTTCAAGATTTAAAGATTGCTCAAAGACATATAAATATTGAGTAAAAGATGCCCGAAATAAACATGACATGAGATATAGATAAATCAAAATGTTTAATATGATCAACATATAGCAAATTATAATCAACTCATGATATCAATTATAAAAAATTATGAAATGACAAGTCACTAATGGTCTTAATCACGGGTTCATTTCTTGTTAACAATATGTAAATATGCAGGAGACAAAATTCCCTAAAAATGTCAATGATTCCATATTGGAATGCTAGAGACAAATAACACAGGAACTAGATACAATCTCTGGAATACATGAAAAAAGAAAATATATCCCAATTAAATAACTTATGACGAGCCAAAAAATATGATATCACATAGATTAAAAAAAATGATTTTACTTAAGAATTTAATTAGCAAGAGAATATAATGCTCATAAAGATATTACTTATAAAATAATGAAATTCCTTTTACACAAAGGTTAGTAATAACATATAAATAAAGCAAATAATGATCACTAGATAACACATATGAGATTGTTCTTATAAAAAAAAAATTATAAACAAAACAAAGAAAAGAAAAAATTAATTATTAAGTATAAAAAAATATTAAGCATTAGATGGTTTATACTAATCATCATGACAAAATACTAGAGATCCATGTCCTTAAAAGATGCCAATAATTCCATATAGAAATGTGAGACAAATATATAGAAAGAACAAGAAATAATTTATTAATAAACATGCCATTAGAAGAAAAACCTAAATGCAAAAAAAGAATAAAAGAAAACTTAAATACTTTACCGTACTTATTTGAATCTGCAAAAAACATATTTACAAAAATAGTAAAGGAAAGAGAAACTTTTACTTACAACCCTTTGAAAAAATGCACCCAAAAAAGACCATTCTTCTGTTTTGGTTGCGTAGGTTGATCCAGAAAGGATGTTCCAATTTAAAAAATAGATTATAATAAAACATCTACAAAGAAATGAGCAAGTTACATCCCTTTTTTATAACTGTCATTTTTATTACCAAAAAAAATCCCAGAAATGCCCAGTTTTATGTTCTGGTTATGTTGGTGGTTCAAAAAGGGTCGTTCCAATTTCGAAAACATGTTATAATAAAATCATGGTAAAAAATGACCAATTTATGGCCCTTTTGTATAACTATCATTTTTATTACCGAAAGGAAGCCCAGAAATACCCTATTTTATGTTCTTGTCATGTGGGTGGATCCAAAATTGTGTTTCTGATTCCAAAAAGATGTTATAATAAAAATTCCAGTAAAAAGGGACTAAGATATGACCCTTTTTTATAACTTCCATTTTTATAATAGGAAGAAATATCTCCTTGAGGAGAGCCCCGAAATCATGTAGATCTACAGAAAAAACATCAAGAAACCTTGAAAAAATTCTTCAAAAATATTACACAACAAGTTAGGGTTAGGGTAAAAAAGAAAATATGCCGAAATATGTCGAGATCTGAAGAGAAGCCTAATGGCTACCAGATAGAAAGAAAATATACAACAAAATTACAATTCCCAAATGATAATTGTTATTGATTGAAATCTATAGAAGGTATTAGATCATAGCAACCTGCTTTGATACCATGTTAGAATAGTAGAGTCTAACTAAACTAGTTAACGTATCTAAGAAACCAACAACATATCATAAAATATCAGAATAGGAAAAGAAAAGGACAAGAGAACACTGATATATGTGGTTCACCCTAATGGGTTACATCCACGGGAAGGTAGTCTTCTATTGTCTCCAAAATGTCTTCTCCAATCTTATGAGAGAGCAAAGCAAAAATACCCCAAAGAATATAGGTGATGTACAATAGTGTGACAATAGGACCACTGTTACATCAAGAATGCATGATATCTGAAGACTCACTTTACCCTATTATATGCTAAAAGATGAGGAGGAATTACTCTCACATATTTTATGTGGGATAATAGAATTCACCAAAATAACATCTCTTAATACAATACCATGGACAAATACTCTACACGAGTAAATACACCACCATATAAATATGAGTTAAATGTCTTAATCTTTTACATAAGATTGTAGACAACTTCTGCCATAATACAAAGACATCATTACCTTTCAAGGAATATAATATATTCCAACAAATCCATTTACCCTCACTAGTCCAATGCTTCCAGCAAATTCCTAGTTGATTGCTTGGAATAATTCTTAGAATTTGATTGAATATGGAGAAAACTATGAATTTTCCTTCTTAGAGGTGTAGCTAGGACACATGTCTCACCTTATTGGCACTGAATTAAAATCTCATGGTTTTAAATTGATGCTTCAATTAATTTAATTTATTCTTGGGAATGATCTTATCACTATTGTGTGAACAATCAAGCACCTCAAGTCTCTATCAATTCGACTACTATGAATTATCCATTAGTTTCTTCACATTAGTTTTGTAATATGAAATATTGTGATTTGTTCAATATTTTAAAAGATATATAATATTATATATCTAATACATTCTCTCTCCTTGGTCTCATGTCTTCTTTCCCCTCCTACATGACCACATACACATTTCCTCACAGGTTTACTGAAGATGGAGACACTACCAAAGACTTGAAACACAGTGAACTCTTGTCCCTCAAGTTTGGACCTGATAGAACCTATTTTGGATCTGATTTAATATCATATTTCATTTCCAAACAGATTTTGGAAACTTTTTTCATCACTCTTGGAACTTATACAACCTTTTTTGGTTCAAAGTTTCAAGACAATTCATATTTTCTTAGAGATAATTTCACTTACCATGGTTCAAAGCTAGAGGATCAAGAATCACAAGTCTAATTGGGACGTAATATATGTTTTATTTTTAATTCTAATGATCAGCCACTTTTTCTCTTTCATCGGTATAACTCATTTTCTCTACATGGTTACAATCTCCATTTTGTAGTCATCTATGATCCTGATCAAGTTGATCATGTTCATGTTCTTTTGAAGAGGAATATTCCCCTAGAGATAATCATTTAGTTTGGAGAGAATTTTTTTGGTTTATTTTTCATGTCGATTTTTTAGCCTAAAGATTCCCCCCATGTGCTTTTTCCTTTTTCCTCAGTTTCTATGGATCGATAATGTAAAGGGTGGTCATATCCTTAGTTTCCTAGGACTTATTTTGTTTTAATTCTCATAAGTTAGGATTAAGGAGGGTTGTTTGAGGATATTTTTAATCTCAACCTGAGTCATGCGTACATGCATAAAACGATGCAACTTGGATGCAACATTGTTAACCTCTCTAGTACCTAGATCTTTTAGTTGAATTTCTAGCTCCTCAATCCTTATCACGTTTTATCTTATTACCCATTGTTGAGCACTCATCCATGATTCTTGTATCTTATTCTTCCTATTCCATGATTTTATTAATCCACCATCAGTTGCATTTAGTTAATTGGGTTATAATCAGTTAACTAGGACAACATTCCTTTCATTACTTTGGGAAGATAGTGAGCTCCAAACATAATTGTCAGTGAACTAAACATCGTAAATTGGTGCCTATATAATTATATATCATCAATTAAATCCTTCATAAACAATATGTATCTAATTACACTCATTTAACCCATCACATTCATAAGTTAGGACTAGTTCTCAAGTCTAATGAGTTTTTCTATCAAATTCTTTGTTAGGCTAACAAATTTTATTGTTTTGATATGTATTTCTATTTTACACTTATCAAATATTTAATATATAATATATATTTTATTCAATCAAGTTTATTCTAATATGTATTTTTCTCAATATTTCTTTACTAGTTTTGTTGCAAATCTCTATTGTTTATCTCAGTAGGATTGCATTGTGCCTTAGACACATAGTTGTGGAACTTCTTGCTGCAATAAAGGATAAATAAATATCAGAATCCTAACATGTTCTATATATTCTTCCATGAATTCATTTGTCTATCGGTTCATTTATCCATGTTATACTGTTGCTCAACTGTTATTGGTATCATTGATATTCTCAAAGGTTTACATGATGGAATATTTAATACAATATGAAGGAAAGAAATGGAAGAATATGGAACCTATATTTTAGATTGTAAGCTATTATATTCCATTCAAAATTACCATCTAATCTGTGGAGGTTCATGCAACGTTTCATGGATGAATTTATAGGATCATTCCATCCAACTTGTATGATATTATATCAACCCATCCGAGGGATCACCCACTTTATCATCACATGTTCATTTATCCTTGAATGAATAAATAGAATCACTTTGTTTTAGTTGGATGATAAAACATGCACCATTCTTGGAAGGAGCCATCCTATTAATCTATAATCATGTGTGGTTGCACAAATTGTGAGAATCACTCTGTTGAACTTGCACAATCAATACCAGTGATGCACAACAAGGGTACTCATGTTAAAATCCATTCACATTGACTTGTGTGAATGGTGTTAATTAAATATTAGAAGGAGATTCAATCAATCAATGTTGTCCATGTTGTTATCATTCCCATTAAGATGTAGTTACTTAGAATTCTTTGAATTCTCTAAATCTATTTTTTTTCTAGAGAGAGGTTGATATTAATATTGGTTTTCATTTTAGTTTTGCGTTAGATTTTTTAGCCAACAATTTGGCATTAACTTCTTATAACTAATGTAATTCAAAATTTTAACCTAATTAAAACTTTTCCCTAATTTTTCTCAAAATACTCCACCATTGTTGTTGATAGCCATTAGATCTATTCATTCGATGTTTTGAAAACATCATAAAGTAAATAAATGCATGGATTTAATGGGGGCATTATATCGAAAAATTAGAATGAAAATGGTGAATTTTTAGACATATTACATCAAATAAACTAGAACACACAAATTCCACTGTAGATTTCCTTGACATCTAGAACAATTAATCAATCATTCATTCATATTCAAAACTAGATCACTAAATTTAAAAATGGGAGTATTTGAAATTGTTTTACTTAAATTTCCTCAGATGGATATTTGTGAAACACTTTGTATACAAACATAAATTATTCATGTGGAAATTCAATTTTGGCCAATTTACCACTGAAACCTACAACAAACATATTTGGCATTTACGTGTAAACATATATTCCAACCAATATGGACTCAATGTTGCAACATGTGGCTTTGATACTAGTCTATAAAATCTCCATCCATATATCCGATCATGTGGAATGGGATAGTTATAAAATTTCTCTTATGATTTACAATATGATACCTCTAGGTAGCATTCCCATCTACATCGTACATGATTTAAAATATAAATATTCACCCCAATGGGGACATACATTAACCAAATTCATGCATAGATGCATCGATATAGAACATAATATTCAAAGAAACATTCATACAGAAGGCACGATAATTAAACCATATTCATAACAAAAATACAAAGATAAATTTGCACATTTTTAAAGAACAAGGGTACTTATGGTTTAACTGAAGAGGGTAAAAGAAACTAGTAGTGTATGGGGCTTATTCCACCCAATCATCAGAATCCACTATTAATATAACCCATGAGGTAGTGTGGTCTTTCTTCCCTCTCTCTATCACTAGACCAAGGTTCATCCCTTCTTGCTTATCACAACAGATCCATGATATCCGATCTAATGGAGTGGATCTCAGTTGAAAAACCTTGCGACATAGATGTTGTGTCACCCGATATATCTCAATTTTATGGGTAATTTCCAGAACCATGTTTCCACATTTTGTGTGGGAGGGTGTTTTAGTACCTTGTACCTGTGCCAAGGATTTACAATGAATATGAGGATGGTGGGTGACTTGCATGCACATTATTTCAATACTAGTTTATTTTCCAACCCTTATTTACATGACTTAAGTTAACTAATAATGAATAGACATCATAAGCATACTCATTAATATAAGGAAGAAACCATACATTTATCTAGTTGCAAAAGAATAATCATCCAATCATTTAACATGGCATTTATACATATAACCAACATAGACAACATTCACACATATACACAACATATAATGTGGAAACCCATCTGGAAAAAAACCTGAAGGTTCTCTTCATCTGGCATTCGCATGAGGAAATAGATGCCCCTTTTCTCTGCAAAAAAATCTATAGACTCTATTCAAGATATTCTCTTCTATCTTTACTAACTTTTCCTCCCTCTCATTCTCTCTGATATTCTCTCTTTCTTGTTCTACTCTACTCCTACTAGTGATACACACACAACCTGAATCGACTCAAAATTTCTATATGTCTGTGTAATCAATTATAGAACCACTACTATAATGCACTCAGTGATCCTAATTCATTAACCAAAACTATATATCTCAAGTCTAGCTCGAGCATATTTTCCAAGAATCCATAGATTACTAAAATTTGTTCTATCAACTAATCCGCTAGAACCAGCTAACCCATTTATAGCTTGGGTTCCTTCTTTTATAAGAGACTCGATACATATCCCATACATGCATGTTATATACTCAATAATAACTTCATACATACTCTAACAGACTCATTAAAGACTCCTCTTCGTTTGATATCCCATCCAACTTACTATCTTCAGTGAACAAGTTATATCTCTTATTCTAGAAGCACATAACAAAAATGTGCTATCGTCCTGACTTACAAATATTCCTTCACGTGTGTGGTTTCTACTATCTCCTATCTAGATCGTACCCATGATCACTAAATACTATCTATTTTTGAATGTTATGCCTTCCTGTCATTTTCCTATCATTAAGGCTTCTTCACATGCTTGCTTTTGTGTATATTATTTCATGTCATCTGGTATATTAGTCTGTCCTTTTTTCATGGCTTATTATTATGGTGCATCTTCCTTGTCCCACGGCTTCTCTTTGTATTCTTCTTCCCTTTCATTATTATCATCACAACATCCTTCCCTTTTCATTGATGCTCATTCCCTTGTCATATCTCCTTCCTTTTACTCTTTTATGCTCCTTCTCCATACTTATGAGGAATTCTAAATGAATTTTTTCCTACCATCCCGAGGCTGAACAAGCCCCAAACACTCACTTGTGGCTCATACTGAGCCACACAAACTATTACTCCATCGTCTGACTTGAATTGATTTTGGCTTAAAAATCCTTTATGATTTTCAGCAACTTCTCTATCTCTATGTGCACTTCTTCTTTTGTTTTTTGCATGTGCTCCATCAGGTCGGAACTGACATGTTTTGGATTGAATCTTTCTATAGATGCTGCTACCTTACGCATATTCTGGTGTACATGATTAATTATCCATATAACTCTTTCTACTTCTTCTTGAAATTCCTCTACCTTTTCTTTGTTTTGCTGCTATTGGCTACGCAACATAGTCATTTGCTTCTGTAATCTTTGCATCTTGGTTTCCTTGACATTTTTCTGCTCCAAGGGAAGCTATTTCATCTCATTTCTTATCTGCGTTATATTTTATTCAAACGCAGTGGGCTCACTTGTAGTCCTTTGCGATTCCCCGTCATCCATTATAGCTTCCCAAGTCTAGGAGATGTGGTCCAGTGGATTAGAACATGTTTCCTCAACATATTCTATTGCTTTTGTAGTCTAAGTTGTTCTATCTCTTCTGCATGCCATCACTTCTGCGAGTGTGTTTGTTCTCCTTTTCTCCTCTAATTGAATTACCTTTTTCTTAAGTTCCACCGCTATTTCAGCTAACTGTGCTATTTTGGAATCCAGGGTCATTTCTCATACTATTCCTTCTTATTCAAAGATTCTATATCCCAGTGTGAATGCTTCACTGATTCTATCATCGTTATCATCCCACTCTAGCTTCTTTTCCTCAACTTCTTGAATTTCACATTTCATTTTCCCGATGTCATGATGTGCAGCCTTTACCTTTGTGGCCACGTGGTTCTCATGCAGTTTTATTTCTGTATTGACATCTTTTTTCAATCACATATACTTCATTCATGTGCATAGATGAAAAATATATAATAAGTTGGTTAGTATCCTGAAAATGAAGAGTAGATTCTGGGGTGCCACACTTAAAAACAATTTTAGATAGCTGTACAATTATTGGTAGGACTGGAACAGAGGGAACATTTTTCTCCATTCATGATATTTTGGATGGGGCTTGGGACTCAGCTGCTGGACTTGGATAATTAACGACAATTTTAACTTATTCCCCTAGTTTACATAGAACCTTAAAGAGGTTAGTGACTGTACCTAAAAGTTCCTCTTATCGTTCTTCTATAGACTTCAAACTATTTTGTTTTGCTTCAGTGATTTCCTCTGGCATTAGTTACATATCCTCGTTGTCCAATTTAACCAAGTTTCCATTTCTATCTTCAGTAATTTTTTTATTTTTCTTGTTTTGTGGCACTTGTTCCTCTTCCACCCCCCCCCACCATTGTCTGATTTTGGGTCTGTTGGCAATGAGCGGGTGTGACTTTGTTTAGAATCTAAATCCTCCAAATCCTCTTCTTCATCATTTTCCTCATCTGAGTTATTTTCTTGTGATTGAGCATCATGTTATTCAATATGTTCTTTAGACACTGGAACATGCCATTCCTTCGGTCATTGATTAATAATTTCATGGACTTCTTTGTTTATCATGATAAACCTGGTCTGTAGTTTCTGGTGTGACATCTATTTTCATGGTTGCATGTAAATATGGCATGGGCCAACCTCAAATTTAACAATGGAGTGAAACTGTTTAACAATGAGGTCATCTAACCTGGACATGCCCCTTACCTAGTACCGTATAACCTGCCCATGCATAAATAATTCGATATTGTTATGCTTCTTGCAATCCTTAATATCCTTCTCATACGATAGGTTCTGATCTTTTTCTCCCTCACAAGCTATTGACAGGTCGACCCCTTGATAGTATTGTGGATCAGACCATGCTACGAATGAAATTAAAAGTTACAACCATGAGTAGTGAAATTCCCAACCCCTATCTTGGGCATCGTTGGCATATTGCACGAGCTCATTTAACAAGAATTGGAACCAGTTGATCTGAGTTCCTTCCATGAGAAGTTCCACAAGAACAATTGCTCCTATTGTATACTAGTAGTGGACCATTTTACACAGTAACTTGGATTCCAATACCTTGGAATAAAATCAGACAGTGGAGTTATCAATTGTATGAATAAAAAAAAAATAGAGGAAATTTGACGTCTAAAATGGGCCTCCCAAGGAAAATAATAAAATGATAGTTAAAATAAGAAAGTAATAGTTATTAATTTTGGAGGAAGAATGAAAAAAACTACTTTTTTGTTCGTATTTTTGACATATCTCCCTATGGTTTTACTCAAATTCCAAGCAGGAGAGCTCATTGGATGTGTAATTTAATTTTGCATCCAACGAGTACCCACACTGCATACTTTTGATGGACCCTGCTACCCCAAAAATAAGAAATTCTTGAAAACTATCATCATCACATTTTTTCAGGTATTTTGTATTTTTGGGGTAGTGGGGTCTATCAAAAGTATGCAGTGTGGGTACTCATTGGATGCGGAATTAAATTCCGCATCCAATGAGCTATCCCACTCAGAATTTGAGTAAAAATAGAGTGAGATATGTCGAAAATACGAACAAAAAAAGAAGTTTTCTTTTATGACAAATATGTCAATTCAACCCTTATGGTTGACTCATTTTATTGAAATTCTATTGGTTCCTAAATTTGACCTCACAAATTTATTGTTGGTGCATTTTCTTATAAGGCCCTCTTACTCCTTTGAACGCCATACTTCTTCTTCATTCGGTTAGCTATGGAATCCTCTTGATCCTTTTTGAGTAGTAGGGATGGGTCCATTCTAGGAGTTGGCAGGCTTGTGATGGTGCTGATGAGATGAACATACACAAGAATGGGATTTTTTAACTAGAGAACCCTGTCATGGAAAAATAAAAGTAACTGCTTGACACAATTGTTAATTTCTGGATTGTGATCAAAATGTGGCATATAGAGTAGCGATAAAATGCCAGACTACTCCAATTTCTTAGCCCATTTATTTGCAACATATTGTTGAGGCACCTTCGGTGTGTCCTACACAATGTCCATATAATTTTTACGATCCAATTCGGTTTGCATATTTGTATCATCAGCATCGTAAGATATCATTTTCATGACAGGAAAAATATATTTTACTACCTTTACTCCTTCAGGTACTGTTGGAACTATCAACGTGATCTTTTTGTCCTTCGGGATTGTAGCTTTTGGTGTATTTCTACATCTAGGTCGTGCATAGGGCGATTGCAAATTTATTTTCTCAAAATCCTTTGTAGTTAGTTGGGTGGACTCTAGGGGTATTAATTCTCTCACCTTCCTCTTTTTAGTGCTGGTGCGGTTTCATTTCTTAGTCTCTGATGGAATCGATATTTCTTTCCTATCTGGTCTACTAGTAGTCGGTTGTGCCCCTGCATTGGTTTGCACATTACTCGGGCCCATCTGCAGGTGCATGTAACCAGTAGCATCCTCCATGGTCAAGGTTGGTGATATAGTCTTGGATTCAACTGTACTTGTAGTAGAAATGGAGATGACCATACTACAACGATAATGGTTCAAATTCTCAAGGATAGAACAATAACATTGTTCTTCCTCAGCAAGAAAGAAATGAAGCCTTGGTGGTGAATCTTGATAAACACCTTAACTGATGCTAGTCATTCTTTGCACGCACAATCAATTAATTGGAAAGGAATCCATCCTTTCTTCCACAAGGGCTCACCTTGGGCGCTTTGATCAAATGTTTTTGCATTATGCCATGACTGACCTGTCACTTTAAATGTTATTTATTTCTATAAAGCGGGATGGTACGAAAATATCGTTGTCAGTCCCTCCTTTTTTTTATGTCATATCGATCAGGGTATCATGTATTTTCATAGATGAGAATTCCTTACACTTCGCACATCCCTCTAAAACCTAGAGATAATGAAAAATGGGTCAGTATCGTTAATATTTTCCATGATGTTATGGCACTCCATATAGAAATGCATATTTATGGTGCATTGATGAATTTTTTTGTCTGCAACTGGTACTTCTTCGAAGATTTTGTCCTTAATGACTTGTAATGCAACATCCACAATTGGGTGTTCACTTTTGAATTAAAACCTCTGGGAAAGCTTATAGCTAATATTTCCCATTCAATGGTTCCTCATCACATCTCTTCTGAGGTGTACCAACTTCTTGGAAACATTTCCAAACTGTGGATAAATCGACGAACCCATTCTTGTCATGAATATTCTTTCCAAATTTCACGACATTTCTCAATATGTTTTTGAAGATCCATTAATATTGGGTACTTTTGATCAGAATAACTAATCCCTTCTCCAAATATAATCTCAATTAGTCTCCTATATTGTGGCCATTCGAAGATATATTGTTTGTGTGTACCCCACCATTTAGTGGGCGTAGCTTTTAGCACATAGTCCGAAGCAGATAATAGTTGTGGTTATGTAAATTTTTCTTCAAATTCTTTTAAAAAAGATGCAAGATTAAGAAATCCTTCATATAAAGGTACTGCACTTGCTTTGGATCCTAACCTTCAAACATATATTATGACTCTCATACATCTACATATGGAAACTTCATGCATCATGTTCTGCCAATTTTATAGAGCATGACCTGAGTCAGACGTGAATGAGATTAAACTCTGCCAACTCAGGTTTCTATCATTTGTTGGGTTAATTTAGTCTTCTTTTTAATACATGATGTTGTACAACTGGTGCAAATAATTGTCTTTTCCTTCTCGATACAGAGGATGACAATATCTTTGTCCTTCAAGAAGATCAATTGGTCCAACCACTCTTATTTTAGAATCTTTGAAAGATAAGATCATCTTCTTGAAGTTGATAATATTTGGTTGTCTATTTCTGAATCAATTCCTAGAAGTGCAGGATATAGGTTTATGTCATCGAGAATTTCAATAACATATAATTAGGCATATGGTATTAAGCCTTTGAATTCCAAAGGTACTTGGGTTAGTCTACCGATTGGTAGAACCTTTGACTAGTTTCCAAGCCTTATATGAAAAGGAGACCGGTCTAGTCGCATCTTATTCATTCTCTCCCATGTCTATCTTATCAATATATTGACAACTGATCCCAAGTCTATTATTATATATTCCATATCATAATATCCTATATGTTCAGGCATTCGCAGTTCTTGATGTGTCTTAAGTTTTCTACCGATATGATTCACTCTATTTTTAGGTTTCATGCCTTGTGTGGTTTGTTCGATTAGCGATAAACAAATTTTGAAAAATTATTTAATTGTAATGTCCGCAAAATATGATTTTTTTTTATTAGGCTATTTAGATACTACTTGAATTGGACATTAACTTAAATTCTATAGAATGTGTCAAACTTCGTTTGTGAAACCAAAATGTCATAAGCTGCTCTTACCCTTTATAGATATTTTCCCGATGTGGTTGTTAATGTGATTCTATATAATGTGTTTAAGTTAATTGGCCTGATTTCGATTATTATATTGTTCATTGGTTATTTTTTATCATGTATGTGCGTGTATGTGTGTTCAGTTTATAACTTACTTACTAGTTATAAGTTTTGTTTATGTGTTTATGAAAATTCCTGACTTAACGTATAATTATCATGGGGTGGAGTGGCGGGAATTGCATCCCTTATAGCGCCACCTGGAGAGTTAACTGGTTTTTACTTGATGTTACATGGTTTACTTAGTACATGTTAATCTAATGCAACTCTTATTCATTTTGTGCAAGTTTGTTAGGTGATGAAGACTTCAGTCTATGACAACTAAACAATGACATGCTACCTATCCTAAACTACTCCACTACTTTGGAAGACATAAGGACCAAAGTCCTATCTTAGTGCTTGTTATTGATATTGTTAGCATTATCATTTACACATGGTTGGGTTTAATTTTACCTACATTTAACTAGATATCATTATTATTATGGTTCTAAGACCTTATGAAATTGTTCATGTACTTATTTTTT
>LPNX010594049.1:76237-95150 GCA_001517045.1 Pseudotsuga menziesii | reverse complement strand
CATGCCTCTATGTGGAAGGATTTAAGTCATAAGAGTTAGCCACAATTTATATACCATATGTTATATGTATAATGGGCCATTCATGGCATCTTCCATATGCAATGAATCTTGGCCTATCCTATGTCCACGATGCTAATGATGGGGGTTATAATTCACAAGGCATTTTAATTACCATGTCACATTTGTGGATATGAAACTATAGGCATGGGGATAAAATTTGATGTTGGTGACGGACAGGGTGGCAGAGTAAATGCACCTCGGGATATGGTGAGCTCAAGGCCTAATCTTATTCTGTCGTGGATCAAAAATTCAATTGGCTTTGTGATGGTTATGCTATGTTCGAATCTCGAGTTGTTTTCTTTACGTGAGGTCTAGCTCGCATTTACACTTGGGAAGGGTATTCTCTCCATATGGGTTGCAACATTGTTACTTATTGTTTCAGTTGCAGGATTAGTATAATTCTAAAATTTCTCTATCCCTTGTTTGCAGGTGGCAGGGATTCCATTGCAATGGTCATGTGTCTCTTAGGTTGATGAAGCATACCCTTCATAGGCAAGCCCTATATAAACAATCCTAAACCCGTTCCTCTGTGTATGGGTGTTTTCACAGAGCTTTGATCTTAGAATTTGTAATGATGAATGAATGGATGTTTTAATGGTTTCTATTGTACCAAGTTTCATTTAAATTTAAAGCATCCATAGATATGTATGCAATATTAGGGTTTTTATGGTTTTTTTAAGTTTGGAGCCTTTGAGCCATAACTCTCATGACTCTACTCTATAATATAATACTAGGTTGGTATCTTAGGCGTATGATTTTGTTGGTTAATAATAATCTTGATTTATGGTGGATATACCATTGATTGCAATGGTGCCTCTATTTAAAATCACGACTGTGCAATTTATTCTTATAATTTATAGTGGGTATAAGTCGTAGATATTGCTACTTAACTTTGGAAAGGTTACGACTCTGTATACTTTGCTTAAAATAATGGGCTTATCATATAGCCATGTCATTTCTGGAAACGGAACTCTTCTCCATTAGTGGATATGTAAAATAATGGTGAAATGTTGTTTAATCATAAATTATGATTTTATTTACTTGTTTATGAATTAACTTGTGGGTTGCTGTGATCTTCGTTTTAATAATGTGAAATGGATTTCCTAGCTATGATAGTGTAGACTATGGTTATTTTCTTATGGTTTATGTTAATGGGTTTCCTTTTCTTCTCGACGGTGAACCTCGAAATGATTATAGGATATATTTGTTGGTATTACTGTGTGGAAATGTTGACGGGAAACAATTTCATTTCAAGGTTAATATTTCTTGTATTTTACTATTGTTTAGCATAGATTCATGTAGAACATTTGCAAGTTATTAAAGAGTTGAAATAATCATTGCAAACGAACCCTAAAGAATTCGATGCCTATCATGGTGTTGATGTAACCTTTGTTTGTAAGTCATGATCCCATAGGACTCGATCCTAGGATGCGTGGGTTTTAAATGATGTGTGTGTGTGTGTGTGTGCATTCTGTAATGGAATGAATGCTGACAGGATTTGATCCTAGAACTTCTTAATGGATGCGATTTTGATAATGTGTTTTCTCATATATGTTTATGTTTGCTTCCTTATGTTAAAGGTATATGATATGGTTTATATTTTATGTTCAAGTCATTCCTACGGACCTTAGAGGTCTCATTAGCTTGGAATTCGATGTTGTTGTTTATAAATTTGAAATGATTAGCTTTTAGTTTGTTTACTAGGTTTTATAGATAGGTTGACTATGTTTTATTTCTTGTTTATATGTATTTATTGTTCTAAGTTTCAACAGTTATAATTAAGATATAATTTTCTGCACAGATTGTAGGGTAAGGCTATAAATAATAGTTTTGTTTATTGTAGATAATACATGCATGTTGGCAAAGTGAAACATTCCAATAGAGATAATATAGAGGTTTCGTTTCTAAAAATTTATAGGTTGATAAAAATTTATAAGTTAGCCTCCTTGACTGAAGGTAGATGCCGGTGTAATCTTGTTGATGTCATCTAGTGCTCATTTGATGTCAATTAAGTCAATAAAACTTAGGATAGTGGTTTAACTAGGCCAAACTGACCAAAATGAGTGTGTATGGTGGTAAATGTCTCCAACACCCCCCCTTAAGCTATACTCAGGAGGAATAGAAAACATGAAATGCATAAAAATGCTAGGGCCCCAGCAACTAAGGCCATAGGTCACCCTATACAATACTGAAACTGAAACAATGCTCAAAACAAACTAAGTGAGGAAAAGAGGGAAAACCCAGTGCGAAACCCCCCCCCCCCCACCCCTCAAGCTGAACACTGAAAGTAGTTTGATCACCCTGATGGACTCACCCCCAACAGTGAATGGAGGTAAGTGAAATTATTTTCTTAAAATTGATTGGTGAATATGTTTGCAATCTACTCATCAGTAGGGCAGTATTGCAGAATGATGGTCCGGTCATGCACTAGCTCTCTGATATAGTGCATGTGTATTTATACATGCTTGGTCCTTTTCCTTGTAACTGGATTTGTGGATATATTAATAGCACTTTGGTTGTCACAAACGAATATAGTGGACAAAGTACTACCAAGATCAAACTTTGAAAGAATTCCTTGCAACCAAACTTCTTGGACGTAAGCATTCACTGCTCCTCGATACTCGACCTCTACTGAAGATAATGCTATGGCATCCTGCTTTTTGCTAGACCAGAAAATGGGGCCACCAACAAACATGAATACATATCTTGAAGTATACTTTCGATCAATATAATCACCCACGCAATCAGAATCTGTGTATCCAACCAGCTCTAACTCGGAGTCTGCAGCATAGTGAATGTCGTAGGTCCCGACTCCCTGAATACACTGGAGGATCCTCTTGCCTTCATTCCAATGAATATCATGGGGTTTCTGCATGTATCTTCATACAAACTTCATCGTATAACAAATATCAGGCCGATAATGTGTCAAGTACAACAAGCTACCAATCAGCTGTCGATAAATAGTTCACTCCATGGGAGGTGTGCTTTTTCCTTCTTCAAGGCTGATCCCTGAAAAGAAAGGGAATGGTGTAGGCCTACATTCAGCCACGTTAAACTTGACTAATAGGTCTGATATTTATTTGGACTGAGTGAAAAATATCCCATTAGAATATTTCTCAATTTTGAGCCCCAAAAATTGTTTTAAGAGCCATAAATTGCTCATTTCAAATGCATTGTGGAGAGCGGTTTTGAGGGCTGAAATAGAAGTAACTATGCTACCTGTGATTAGTAAGTCATCAACATATAAAAAAATAATAATAAAATGACCATACAAATTCTCTATATACATATTTGTATCTGATCTACACGTTTGGAAGTTTTACGAGAAAAGGAAGGCGTCCATCTTGGAATACCACTCTCTTGGGGCATGTTTTAACCCGTATAGTGACTTCTTTAGCTTGAAAACCAAGGATGGATCACAGATGTATCCCTCAGGATGCTTCATGTATATCTCCTCATGAATATCTCCATGCATAAAGGCTGACCTAACATCCATATGATACACTTCCTAGTGCTTAGATGCTGAAATTGCAAAAACTAGGCAGATGGAGTCCATTTTTGCAACTAGTGCAAAAGTCTCATTGTAGTCCACACCATGGAGTTGAGAGAAACCTTTTGCCACCAGACTTGCCTTATATTTGTAGGTTATGCCATGAATAACAAACTTGGTATGAAACACCCACTTGCATTGAACCAATTTCCTTCCTAGAGGAAGAGAAACTAGCTCCCAAGTAGTGTTTTTCTGAAGAGAATTCATCTCTTCATCCATGGAAACTTTCCATCTCAGATCCTTCCGACCATGGTAGTAAGATTTTGGGTCTAAAATAATAATCAAATAAAAAATTTTGGACAGAAAATTATCAAGATGAGAGAGTGCAATACATGCTCTTTGGAAATCAGACCGGGTTCTCCTTGGATCATCCAGATTTCCAATGTTATCTCCTATGGAGGAGAGTGTCTATCGGGCCCATGTGGGAAGATGATTTTGTACTTCAGGTTTTGATTCAGCATATTATGTTTGCTGTACACTGATATCATAAATCATAGGATCCAAATCAGGGTCATCACCCCCAATTTCATCATCCAAATATTCAGTAGAATAGGAAGGAAATTCAACAGTTTTCTCCTTCACTAGTTCCACTTCCTGAAGAGGCTCATCGAACTTGACACCCCTTTCGATGATGATCTATTTTGTTTTGATATACAAAAGATTAAAAACATTTGATTCATTAATATACCGAATAAACAGGAATTTTGCAAAGCCCTTCTTTTATCAAGTGGAATTCGGGCCCATGCAGTGGACCCAAACACCCACAAGTTCGACACATCCGGCTTGTATCTAAAATATGCTTCAAAAGGGCTCTTCCATTTCATGGATGAGTGTCTAACTCTGTTCTAAATGTATGCTTCAACATGAATGACGTCATATCACAAATTTGCATCCAACTTCTTTGATTCCAACATAGAGGTGGTCATCTCCTTGAGAGGCCGATTCTTCCTTTCCGCTACACCGTTCTGCTGAGGAGTGTAGGAAATTGAATGTTGGACCTGAATACCACTTTGGGAGAGTATGTGCATAAAATAATTACTGACATTTGAGTATGTGCATAAACTCATTACTGACATACTCCCCACCATTATCACATCTCAATATCTTGATCTTAAGCCCAGAGTCATTCTCGATCAAGGCCTTCAGTTCAGTGAATTTTTCACTTACTTCAGACTTCTTTTTGAGAAAGAAGACCCATGTGTACCTTAAAAAATAATCAATAAAAGTAAGAAGATACCTTTATCCATTCATGGATGTGACACGAATTGGACCGCTGATATCAGAATGTATCATCCCCAAGATGCATGTAGCTTAGTTTTCCTTCCCTTGATCAAACTTGTGCTCAGGGTGTTTTCCAACCACACAACACTTGCAAATTCCAGTGGTTTCCTTGATGACACATTAAACCATGAATTTTTTCGTTAATTTCTGCAAATATTTGAAATTGAGATGGACAAACCTCTCATGGCACAACCTACTAACTTCATTTCCATGAGTTAGTAGTGCGGTGGGCTTTGCATCCACCACAAAGTGGGAAAACTCATAGGATTTTGCATGATGTTTTGTAACGCCTTTAGCAACAAGTTCTCTAGATGCAAGTTACATTATATCAACATCATGAGGGATGAAATATACTCTCTTAGGAATTCATGTATGTGTCATCTGATAGACACTAAGGAGATTTGATGCTAGAGATGGTACATACAAAACATTTGAAAAATAGCCATTCTCAAGATCAATTGTACCTTGTCCTTCTGAAATGATGGTGGAGTCATCTCCTATGTGTATGGAGATGGATTTGTCAGTCTCTAAGGATGAGAAGGAGTCTCTTTCATCCATCATGTGGTTCGAATCTCCAGAATCAATCAAGAGCGCTTTGGACTTCGAAGTGCTTGCCATGAGGGCATGACCACTTCCATGCTGTGGTTCCTTATCTTGCTAATCTCTCCTTCGAAATATTTCTGGAAGATTGATGTAATTTATCTCAAGGAGAGAGGTAGCTTCATCAAGATTCTTCTTCATGCAGGAATGTTCAGGGTGGAATCCCTTCCCGCAGTATGAAAAATTGACTTTTTCCTTTCCATGATGCCCTTTTCCTTTGTTCTTCTTTCAGCCGGAAGACTCATCATGCTGCTGGTTTTCAACTTTAGGATTAGGAGATTCAAATTTAGTTTTTTGTTTCTTTTATTGCTTTCCTTTACCCTTTAGATATTTGGGCCCCGAGACATGGAGGGCTTGATCACGTGAGGATCTGATGATCCCCATCTGGACAAGCTTATCGTGTTCACTTGTTAGGGACTCGGTGAAGGCATTGAGTGTAGGCATCTTCCATCCAGGGGTTGTGAGATTCCCTGCAATGAATGTAGAGACAAAACCTGAATAATCAGCTCCAATTTTGGATATTATGGCGAGGATGAGCTAATAGTCCTCCTTCTCCACTTTTCATTGCTTCAATAGTAAGACAATGTGCTTGAACTTTGTGAAAAAAGTCATTCAAGGTCTCAGAATTAGAATGCTGGAGAGACATCAATTCATTTTCAAGCTGGTAAACTCTCAAATCATCCTTCTTTCCATACAAGGTTTCCAATTTGTCCCAAATTTCCTATTGAGTCTTCAATCCCGAAAGATGGAAAATAAGATCCCGGGAAATAGAGAGGCGCAAGAATCCGAATGGTTCATCCTTCTTGTTCAAGAATCTAGATTTGTTTGTCACAGAAGTAGGCTCCTTTTTAGTGTCCATAGTGACCCTATAGAGTCCTCTAGCATGTAGTTGGATCTTCATGTCTCCTTTCCATGAGTGGAAATTGGACGAAGTCAAAAGATCTACGGAAGAAGCCATCTGAATCTGCTGGAGCGAATGATTTCACCTGTTAAAAACCTGAAAATTACAACAAAAAGAGCAATGTAATGTTGGACAACCTGTACATTTTAGGTCTTCATCACACCCAGCATAGTCAATCAAGCAATCTTGATCAACAAGTTTCTTACTTGGGGTATTAAGTGGTAAGCCTTGGCTTCTGGTGCAGTGTTGGATTTTTGAGTTATTGCTCAATTTTCATGCAATATCTGTCAAAAACCTTATTTTTGAGAGATATGAGCTTCATCCCACCGTGATATCTGATACCATATTAATCCATCACAGTAATGTAGAGACTAAAACATTGTATCATAAAATATTAATAACAATAAGGCATGAAAATGGTGTAATTGTGCTACAAAATGAGTAGTGTCTCTGTATATTCACATAAAGAATGAGTAATACAATACAATGATCATGCTTTAAGAATGAATGACAAAGCAATTTCAATTCCCAAGGAGGTCCTTCAAATTGAATGAGTGAGTCTAGCTTAATTGAATGTAAGCCACAGTCAACACTCAAGTTAACCACTGATCAAAACCCTAATTGACTCAACTGAGCCCTAGCTGAAGTCGAAGTGCAATAAATGACCGAGTCTAACTTAAATTAGCTCAAAAACATGCCACTGCAAGCTAAAAAATAAGTGGTAGCACATTAATGACTCCAATGAACCCTGATGAGGTTAACTGAAGTGTAACTTACCATCAAAAGTGGCTAGAGGCACCCCTATTGACTCCAGTTCATTAAATAATCAATAAATAATCAATATAATGAAGGAAGGGACCTTCGTTTCTCTGTTTAACTGATTGTAACCATCAGTTAGCAATATGGGGCATTAATGACACTCAGATCACCCTTAGAGTGCTCTAGTTAGCCTCCACAAATGTAGGAGAAGGCTAAGTTAGCCTCCTTGACTGAAGGTAGGCATGGGTTTGATCTTGTTGATGTCATCTAGTGCTCCTCTAATGTCAATTAAGTCAACAAAACTTAGTATAGTGGTTTAACTAGGCCAAATTGACCAAAATGAGTGTGTATGGTGGTAAATGTCTCCAACAAAAAGAAGTAATGCAAAAAATATAACCTAGATTATAGTAGATAGATCCTAGATATCCATTCAAAATTCAATCTCCTATTTTAATAAGGAAACATGTGTAGTTTACAATAGAAAAATCAAGAACCTCATACCTACAAGATGAATTTGTTTCAATGGCTGAAAATCCTTCACACTCAAATAACTAGTATTAATTGTTGATGTAATTGTAACGTCGGAATGTATTCACTTGTATTTCTTATCTATTGTAACCTCATGTTTATTCCAAGATTTACTTGTGTCATTTCATGCCTCTATGCTCCTATTGGGAGGATCTATATTGTAAACAAGTCATGTCAAGTCATCGTGGGTAACCCTCCTATTATCTAAGGGTTAAAGTCCCCATAGTTCTGGGGAACTAGGGTTATTACACTCTCCTAGAGAGGTCAGCCCTATTAGGGTTTTAGTCATGTTGGCATTAGTATAAATAGAGAGCTGGACTCTCTATTTATGAAACATCTCACACACACTCAATTGTAGCGCATAGTTGAGGAAGGAGAAGGCACTAGGGCTAGATAGAAGGAAGGTTACTGCTATCAGGATATCACTTACAGTTTTGGGTTTTACTTTGGTGCTGATTCTATCTCTGAGGAAGTTGCAGGGTTTTCTCCATTTATGGTTTCCCTGAGGAAAAACATTGTGTTCATTGTCTCTTGTGTTTTATCGTTGTTCTTGTTGTTTTCTCAGTTAAAGATCCTAAGGTTATGCTAGTTTAATGTTAAAAATCTAACATGGTATCAAAGCTAACCTCAGAAGAAGACACTGTCCAGCTATGGGAATTAGGGCTTCCTACTTTTTGGATCTCTCTCCATAGATTTTCATAAAAATAAGGTTGGAATAACTCTCCTCCCTAGAGCACATCTTTCTATCGAAGCATAATCAAATTCTAAGGTTTTTCAATTTTGGACCCAACACTACTACTGAAAATTAGGGATTTTCACAAAAGAGGAATTTTTCAGTGAGCCTAGTCCTGGATTTATCTCCTCCCTAAAATCAAAATTAGGGATAAAATTCAAATCAATTGGTTGGACAAAACTCCCGAAAAGAAAAACCCTAATTTTCTCATGAACCAGCTCTACAGGATTTCAGCTCCAAATCCAGATCCAACATCTTGACCTGGTAAGATCTAAATATTTTGTATTTCCATTTGAGCTTCTTAGATAATATGTCTCATCATACCAAGCTTGATGAAAATATTGAGGGAGCTAATAACTTCTAAGCTTGGAAGTATAGAATCTCCCTGGTCCTGGAATAAAATGAGTTGGACTCCTATATCAGTGAGGAGGTTCCAGTTCCAGAGGGAGATGAGGAAAAGGCCTTACCTAAGAAGAAGTTGGTTATGGCAAAGAGAATCATTGTTGATTATATCAAGAATCACCTCATCCCATAGGTGTCCTCTCTAAAGACAACTAAAACTATGTTTGATGCCCTAACCAAACTGTTTGAAGGGAAGAACATCAATCAGAAGATGACTCTAAGGAATCAGTTGAAGAATGTAAAGATCCAGAATGCTGAGACCATCCATAATTACTTCACAAGGATCTCTCAGATCAAAGAACAACTAGAAGATATAGATGACGAAGTGGAGAATGTAGAAATTGTGATGAAAACACTGAATGGCCTCCCTAGGTCATGGGATTCATTCATCCAAGGAATCTGTGCCAGAAAGAAGTTAGTCAAGTTCAGCAAAATATGGGAAGAATGCCCTCAAGAAGAAGCTTGGATAGCAGCTCAAGAAGGGAAGATGGGAAGTGAAGATCAAGCCCTCATAGTTCACTCCAAGAAAGGTAGAAGAAACTCTCATCACTCCAAAGGTAAGAACTTTCACCATTAAGATAACATTAGAAAGGACCTATCTAGATTGAGATTTTATACATGTGATGAAAAAGGACACTTTGCAAAATACTATCCTAGAAACAAGATTAACTCGCATAAGAATAAGGGAAACAAGAGAAGACATCATGCTCATGCTGCAGAGGATGATGAACCTTCCAAAAAGAAAACCAAATATGAAAGTGAATATTCTTCCAGTGAATATGAATATGTTTTTCTTTCCTCTCTTACAGGAAACATTACTGATGGAAGCACTGATTGGCTTATAGATAGTGGGGCTTCCAAGCATATGACAAGATTCAAGGAATCCTTTGTGAAACTCTCAGAACATGAATCACCTCACAAGGTGAAGCTAGGAGATGACTACCACTATCCAATAAAAGGTAGTGGGGAATCCTCATATAAACTAGACTCTGGAAAGTCTATGACAATGAAGTAAGTATTGTTTGTGCCAGGACTGAAGAAGAACCTTCTCTCCATATCTACATTAAATGCAAAAAGAATGAGGATTGCATTCATAGATGGTCAAGTCATCATGTGGCCAAAAGGAAAGACCATCGATGATGCAGTAGTGATTGGAGAACAAGAAGGAGGTTTGTACAAATTAAAGAGACATCCATAACAAGCATTGGTCCATGACACAGTAGAACCAAATGAACTTTGGCATAGAATACTTGCACATGTGCATTACATAAAACTACCTATTGCAAGCAAATCTGTTGAAGGTCTTCTAGAAATCCAAGCAAAACATGATGGGGTCTGCAAAGGATGTGCAAAATGAAAGAATACAAAGAATACATTTCCAAGCCGTGAAAGCAAAGAAAAAGGAATCTTGGAAATCATCAACTCCGATGTATGCGGTCCTATGTCATCAAGCTCACTAAGTGGGTATGCATATTATGTTTCTTTTATTGTTGACTTTTCTAGGAAGACATGGGTTTACTTCATGAAGAATAAAAACGAAGTATTCAGCAAGTTCAAGGAATTCAAGGCTTGATCGAGAATCACACTGAAAAGAAGATCAAGACCTTTTGATCACACAATGGCAGAGAATTCACTTCAAATGAATTCAAAGAGCTATGCAAAGACTCATGGATTAAGAGGGAGTTGTCCACTCGTTACAATCCACAACATAATGGGGTTGCAGAAAGGAAGAATATAACTATCATGGAAGCTGCAAGGCAAATGCTTCATGATCAAGATCTTCCTATGCATCTCAGGATGGAAGCTGCCAGGGTAGTGGTGTATGTATAGAACCATACTCCACATAGAGTACTCAAGAACAAGACTCTTGAAGAAGTCTTCTCCAGCGAGAGAGCAGAAATCATACATCTTAGAATATTCAGTTTTCCTATGTATATACACATTCCAAGAGAGAAGAGAACAAAATTAGATCCTTTAGGTAAGAAGGGTATATTTGTGGGATATTCTGAAAACCCAAAGGCTTACAGAATATACTTCCTAGGATTCAATAAGATTGATATCAATAGGGATGTGAAATTTGATGAAGACGCAGCTTACAACAAATCCATAAAGAAACCTACTGAAAAATATGAAGAAGCATAAGCACCCAATATTCATGATACAACCATGAATGAATAAGCTCAAGAAGAAGATCGAGAATTTGAAGAACCACAAAGACCTGTAGATCCACCTCAGGAAAAGAATCCTCACAAGAGGAAAATTGCTTGGGTATGAGAAGTTATCCAAGGTGCAAAAAGATATGGGGCTGCAGAAGAGAATCACAGAGAAAGAAAGAGGAGTCGATCCTCCTCTGGGTATGTAGCATTAATATGTGATTTCATTGATAAAGAAGCTTCCAATTATGAAGAAGCGGAAAAATAGAAATAATGGAAGGATGATATGATTGAAGAGTATCAATCGATCATGAAGAATGATGTTTGGGATGTTGTCCCAAGACCAAAAGGGAAGCCAGTTGTAATTTCCAAATGGATCTACAAGATCAAGCATGTTGCAGATGGTAGCATAGAGAAATATAAGGAAATATTTGTTTCTTGTGGTTTCTCCCAGAAAGAAGGAATAGACTATGAAGAAACCTCTGCACCTATAGCCAGATACGCTTCCATCAAATCGGTACTTGCTCTGCCTACAATGATGAAATGGAAGATACACCAAATGGATGTCAAGACTACTTTCTTGAATGGTGTAGTGGAAGAGGAAGTGTATGTGGAGCAACCACTTGGTTTTGAGACAAGTGATAGAGATTCTCATGTATGCAGATTGAAGAAATCCCTGTATGGTTTGTAACAGGCATGCAGGACTTGGTACGACAGAATTAATAGCTTTCTATCTAGTTTAGTATTTACTAGGAGTAAAGAAGATTCCAACCTTTACTACAAGGTTGAAGATGACAACCCAGTGATGCTCCTATTGTATGTAGATGATCTGTTTGTAACAGGTATGTATGTTTGATTGCTGATACGAAGAGGAAGCTTGCTGCTAAGTTCAAAATGAAGGACTTGGGTATGATGCATTATTTTCTAAGCATGGAGGTGTAGAAAAATACAGAAGGGATTTCCCTAGGATAAGGGAAATATACAGTAGAGATCCTGAAGAGGTTTGGGATGATTGACTACAAGGCTACACCCGCACCTATGGCATCAAACCTGAAGCTATTGAGTGATGCTTCATCAGAGATGGTTGATGCTAGGATGTATCATCAGATGATTGGTCCTTGATGTACCTGATGAACACGAGACCATATATTTTCTTTGCTGTGAACACCTTGAACTAGTTCCTGACAGATCCGAGACATGTTCACTTGATTACTACAAATCATATTCTGAGGTACCCAAGGGGTACAGTTCATTATGGGCTCAACTATGAGTCAAATCAGAATATTAACCTGGAGGGTTATGTTGATTCAGATTGGGTAGGCAGTTCCATTGATAGGAAGACCACCTCAGGGTGTTGCTTCAGTATGGAATCTGACATGATATCTTGGTTTTGTAGGAAGCAATCCTATGTGGCACTTAGTACAACTGAAGCAGAGTATGTCACAGCTTGTTCAGTTAGTTGTGAGGCAGTATGGCTATAGAAGCTACTATCTAATTTATTTGATCTCCAGTTGGATGCTACTTGTATACATTGTGACAACCATAGTTGTGTGAAGTTGTCAAAGAATCCAATGTTCCATTACAAGTTGAAGCATATCGAGATCAAGTATCACTATATCATGGATATGGTGCAGAGGGAAGTAGTAAAGCTCCAGTATGTTGCAATGGAGGAATAGATAGATGATATGTTGATGAAGCCATTGGCTAGGGTGAAGTTTGAGTACTTCAGGGAAAAGCTTGGTGTTCTCTAGATCAAGGTTTCCTCCAAGGTAAAATGATGAGACCGATATCCATTCTGACATGGTGAGAGGATTGGTTCCTCCCATGGTCAGATGTAAGGGCTGAGCCATTCTGTCATGGTGAGAGGATTGGTTCCTTCCATGTTAGATATGACTACTAAATCTGTAATCCATTCTGAGGAGTAGGTCAAATGTAAGGGATAATCCATTATTTCATGGTGAGAGGATTAGTTTCTTCCATGTCAGATATGAGTGCTAATCCATTCTGATATGACTATAGTATTGGTTCCTACATGATCAGATATAAGGGCTATTACCATTCTGGGAATGGAGTTTCCTAGTGAGGTACTAGGAATACTTGGTCTAGTACTGAGGGCGATTCTAATATGATTGTAGGATGTGTTCCTACATGATCAGATTTGAGCGCATGGCCATTCTGATGTGATTGAGGGATGTGTTCCTACTTGATCAGATATAAGGGTTGTTGCCATTCCTGGAATGGAGATACCTGGTGAGGTACCAGAAACCCTCAACCTAGGGTTGAGAGCCTTTCCATCATGGTTGCGGGATGTGTTCCCGCATGGGTGAATGTAAGTGCAGAGCCTTTTCATCATGGTTACAGGATGTGTTCCCGCATGGGTGAATGTAAGTGCAGATCCTTTTCATCATGGTTACAGGATGTGTTCCTGCATGGGTGAATGTAAGTGTATAGCCCTTCCATCATGGTTCCAGGATGTGTTCCCACATGGGTCGATTTAAGTGCAGAACCCTTCCATCATGGTTGCAGGATGTGTTCCCACATGCGTGGATGTAAGTGCAGAGCTCTTTCATCATGGTTGCAGGATGTGTTCCTACATGGGTGAAAGAGCAGAGCCTTTTTAGCATGGTTGGAGGATGTGTTCCCATATGGCTAAATGTGAGTTCTAGGAATTTCTGATGTGAGTATAGGATTGGTTCCCACATGATCAGATGTGAGTGTTGGGCATGCCTTTCTTATGAGTAGCTCAGATGTAAGTGCTGGATGGGCCATTCTGACTTGGTGTCAGATATAAGCGCTGAAGAAAGACCTACATGGAGGCTAGGCCTACAACCAGCATGAAAAAGGGTTGGCTCTATAGAAATTTCTGTGACGAGAAGAATCATGAGATAGCACCCGTGATGATCCAGTGATGATGATCCAACAGTGATGATCTAGATCGAGTGATGATTCAGATCCAGTGATGATGATCCATATCAAGTGATAATCCAAATCCATTGATGATGACTAGTGATGATCCAGATCCCAAGATGACTTGAAGATACATATGACAAGATGATCTAGAGAAGAAGACCAATGATGAAAATTGTGTCAAGAGAATACCTTCCTAGTTAAGAGGGAGTGTTGATGTAATTGTAACTTTGAAATGTATTCACTTGTATTTCCTATCTATTGTAACCCGATGATTATTTCGGGATGTAATTGTGTCATTTAATGCCCTGATGCTCCTATCGGGATGTAATTGTGTCATTTAATGCCCCGATGCTCCTATCGGGAGGATCTATATTGTAAACAAGGCATGTCAAGTCATTATGGGTAACCCTCCTATTGTCTAAGGGTTAAATTCCCCGCAGTTCCAGGGCACTAGGGTTATTAGAATATCCTAGAGAGGTTGGCCCTAGTAGGGTTTTAATCTTGTCAATATTAGTATAAATAGAGAGTTGGACTCACTACTTAGGACACATCTCACACACACTCAAGTGTAGTGCATAGTTGAGGAAGGAGAGGACATTGGGGCTAGATAGAAAGAAGGTTACTACTGTCGGGAGATCACTTACTATTTTGGTTTTTACTTTGGTGCCGATTCTATCTCTGAGGAAGTTGCAGGGTTTTCCCCATTTATGGTTTCCCCAAGGAAAAACACTGTGTTCATTGTCTCTTGTGTTTGATTGTTGTGCTTATTGTTTTCTCAGTTAAAGATCCTAATGTTATGCTAGCTTAATGTTAAAAATATAACATTAATAAATTCATAGATAGATATGACCTCTATTCAAATAACCGAATAACTTGGGAACTACTACGTTCCTCCCAACTATTACCCGTAACCATTCCTGGTTTCAATTTGGATTACCCCGATTTGGTTACAACATGCAAGTAGCTTAGAAATCCTAAGGTAAGGATTTTCTATCTGGGATATCAGGTTTTGTATCAGTTATCCTTTTTCCTCTTAGGAAAAATGTTCTTCAAGAACTCTCTTGAGAATAATTAGGCAGAATTATGGAATAATACAAAGATCCCCAAACCTCTCTTTGTCTTGGGTTTTTATAGGAATAATTTTCAGTCAAAGGGGAATTTAGATGAAGAATCATTTGATTTATTGAAATAACCTTTTTTCATTTAATTTAGGTAATTTTGACATTTAACTTAGGATTTTTTACTAGATCCTAGTTTTACTCTTGTAGGTATTTTAATATTTAATTATCATTAGTAATAATAATAACATATGAATCCTTTCTTTATTATTTATAGCTATTAGTATTATTACTATGTGTACTCTTTATACATATCATGTATAAATTTTATATATATATATATATATATATATATATATATATCACTTGTTCACATTTTATCCTTATGCATCATATAGAATGATCCCAAAACATATGCCACTTTTCTTTTAGCTAAATCACTTTATTTTATATGTCCTTGGGGTAGGGGTTAGGTGAAATAGGTTAGGAAACCCTAAATCTCCTTGCATGTTGGATTCCCTCATATAACATGGTAGTTCTTCAGTACTTGATGAGATACAAAAATTTGGATTTTCATTTAATCACTTAAAAATAAGTAAGATGAGATCAATGTTTTATCCGAGTTGTTTTCACTCAACCTATTAATTATTTTCAATAACTCCTTGCACTAATCGAGAGCCCATACTCAATAGTAAAAAATAGGGAGTTACAAACTTAGTGAAAATACACAGCTCCTTGCTCAACACAAATGCTAGGATGTACTTGTAAGATTCACCTATGGATACAATTTCCAAGGATCCGATGTTCCAGAGCTTATGCTTAACATCAACTTGGAAGGCTTCAAGGATTATGCCAAACACTTCCAATTTTATATTTTCAAGTGCTTCAGATATTCATGCTCAACATAAATTTTTTCATAACTCACGTGTTTTAGAGCTTCTTGTTCAACAAAAATATAAAACTCATGTGCTCCAGAGCTTCTCACTCAATAAAAACATAAAATACCCATGTGGTCCATAGATCCTCTCTCAACACAACACATCTCATCAATTATGTGCTTCGCAGTCCACGCCGAACACATCAAATCATATATAAAATATATGCAATTGGCTTATGCCCAATATATCAAATAAATAATCATGTTCATGTGCAGTAGGGTATTAGACCAAATACACCATTAAAACATCAGAGTAACATCATAAGCAATCGAGATTATACCCATAAGTGTTAGGTCAAAATTCATAATATTACGTCCCTCCCCACTTAGACCAACACCGTTCGTGGTGTTCTAGGGACTCGAAATGAAATCATGAAACAAGGCAGGGTAATCCCTTCTGATGGTGACTTCATTCTCCCAAGTAGCCTCATCAGCATTGAAGTTCTTCCATTTCACTTTCAACTAGGATATGGTGAGCTTCTTGAGTTGCACCTCTCTTTTGTCATATATATGAAGGGGTTCAGGTGCAAACTCCCCTTCAAGTTCCACCTGTAATAATGACCAATCAATGACACTTTTACTATCATAAGCATATTTCTTTAATAAATATGCATGGAAAACATTCTAGACTCTTATTTGAGAGGGTAAAGTTAGTTCATATGCCACTAGCCCTCTCTTGGCTAGTACCTCAAAGGATCCACAAAATATAGGTTCTAACTTACCACACGTCCCCAAGCTCAACAAGCTTTGTTTTGATTTTACTTTCAAGTAAAAATGGTCACCTATATTATAATATTTATTTTTTCTTTTCTTATCCATGTAAATTTTCTAGTGGTTTTGTGGTTCTTTAAGGTTCAGTTGGACCTTGGTAACCAATTAATCCAAGTCCTTTGGTAACTCGGGTCCTAACATGAGCCGATCCACTAATCTATCCCAAGTAACCGGTGTTCTACACTTTCATCCATAGAGTACCTTAAAGGGACTCATCTTCGCGGAAGTCTGGTATCTGTTGTTATATCCAAAGTTTGCAATATGCAAGTATTCTTATCACTTGGTTGGGTTGTTCATGACATACATCCTAAGCATGGCCTCTACAAGATGGTTTACCTATTAAGTATTCTCGTCCATGTGTAGATGGTAGGCAGTACTAAAGTTCAGTTACGTCTCTAAATTGGAGAAAAAGGATCTCCAAAAGTTCCTGGTAAACTTACTATCTCAATCCAAGATGATTTCCTTGGGTATCCCGTGCAATCTAAATATCTCCTTTATGAATATGTCGATAGTGTGTACTTCATTATAGGTTGACTTCATAGGAATGAAGTATGACTATTTTTATATCATATATCATATGAGCTCATTGGCTCAAATCATCAGGAATTTTGTTCTCTTCTCTTTTTATATGGTTTAGCTCGAAATGGTACTTGCTGAGGAAATCCAATCATCTGGCTTGCTTGGAATTTAGATCACGTTGTTCAAATAAATACTTCAGACTCATATTGTATGTTTTCAGAAGGAATTTCTTTCCCATCAGGTAGTGCCTCCACATATTCAAGGCATGGATGATGGATTCTAATTGAAGATCATGGGTGTGGTAGTTTGCTCGTGTTCTTTTAACTTATGAAATTCATAACATATCATGTAATCATTCTGCAAGAGGACTAATCCGAACCCTTCCTTTCTTGCATCTGTACAAACAACAAAATTCCCATTGGGATCCACAATTCCTAATATCAGTGGAGTCATCAAAATATGTCTAAAATTTTAAAAACTTTCCTCGCACTTGGTCTCCCATAAACACTTGTTTTCCTTATTTTGCAAAGCGGTCATGGGACAAGATATCGTTGAGAACTTCTCAATGAAATTTTGGTAATAACCATCTAATCCCAAAAAGGATATAATGTTAGTGACATTAGTAGGGGTAGGCCAATCCTCTATGAATTTAATATTTTCTGGGTCCACAACTATCCCCTTCTCAGAGAGGATGTGACCCAAGTACTGTATCTGCGATTTTTAAAAATCACATTTACTAAACTTTGCATAGAGCTAGTGTTCCCGTAACACCTGTAGCACTATGCAGAGGTGTTCCTTGTCTTCCTCTTTACTCTTAGAGTAAAGTAGGATGTATTCTTCAAAAACCAAACCAAATTTATCTAGTTATCTACAAAATATATTGTTCATCATACACATAAAGTTCGTGGGTGCATTGGTCAACCCAAATGGCATTAATACAAACTAGTAATGGTTGTACCTTGTATGAAATGAATTTTTGGGAATATCCTCATCGAGAATCCATACTTAATGGTACCTAAATTGCAGGTCAATCTTCAAAAATATCTTGGATCCTCCTATTTGATCGAACAAGTCATCGATCCTAGGGAGTGGGTATCAGTTCTTGATGGTCATTTTGTTAAGCTGGCGATAATAGATGCACATCCCATAAAACCATCCTTATTCTTTATGAAAAGTATCGCTGCTCCCAAAGGGGACACACTCGGTCAGATATATCCCTTCTCAATCAACTTGTGCAACTGTATTTTGAGTTCCACTCATTAGAGAAAATTTGGGGTCTAAAATGGGTCTTATAAGAAAATGCACCAACAATAAATTTTGTGAGTTGGAATTTAAGAACCAATAGAATTTCAATAAAATGAGTCAACAATAATGGTTGAATTGACATATTTGTCATAAAATAAAACTACTTCTTTTGTTTGTATTTTCGACATATCTCCCTGTGTTTTTACTCAAATTTCAAAAGGGAGAGCTCGTTGGATGTGGAATTTAATTCCGCATCCAACAAGTACCCACACCGCATACTTGTGATGGACCCCGCTACCCCAAAAACAAGAAATACTTGAAAAAACATGATGATGATGTCATCATCACGTTTTTTCAAGTATTTCTTGTTTTTTGGGTAGCGGGGTCCGTCAAAAGTATGTAGTGTGGGTACTCATTGGATGTGGAATTAAATTCTTCATCCAACGAGCTCTCTCTCTTAGAATTTGAGTAAAAACACAAGGAGATATGTCGAAAATACGAACACA
>LPNX010594049.1:54610-76213 GCA_001517045.1 Pseudotsuga menziesii | reverse complement strand
TCCTCCAAAATTAATAACTATTATTTTATTATTTTAACTATTATTTTATTATTTTCCTTAGGAGGCCCATTTTAGACCTCAAATTTCCTCTAATGAAAACTAGTGCGCTCATGCGTTAAGGGTATTTTGAAGCTAGAATTGATCTTGGGTCAGTTCTATGAAAAAATAAAAGTCTTGTTTTGGTGGTAATCTTCAAATCTCCTAAAGAAATATGTCTTTGAAGTCTACGAGAACAGGACATTCCTCGATGTGTTGTTCTCTTTCAATTTCTATGTCTTGGATGTTTACTGCAAACAGTCTGTAGCCTTTCCAAATGCACTTCCTTTTTTGTAAAGTTGATATCTTCCTTACGGAAACTTTCTTAGGTGTTCATTTGAATCTTCACTGGATTGCCTTGGCTATATGTACACAATGTTTACTTGTGTAATCAATCAAGCAGGACATGATGTTCTTCAAACCAGTCCATGCTGATAAGTATATTGTAGGATCCTAAGGGTAGGATATTTAGGTTTATTCTAGTAGGGAAACTATTCAAGTTTATGTCACAATATCTAACTGTTTCATAAGCATTTCCTTTTGTACCCATAGATAATTGTACTAGCCAGGGTTTATTATGTTTAAATTTATCTAGTTTACATACACCAATAGTTTTAGCAGATACATAGCTCTGATAAGCACCGGGGTCAATCAATATTGTAATAGAAGTGTTGGAAACCTTACCTTCTATCTTAACCATGGTAGCCTAATGGTTTTCCTATCAACCATCCAAGGTTCCATATATTTGCGGTGTTCCTGCTATGTCTTCTATTGTCGATTCATCTTTTAAGTTGTGAAAGACTTTGTTGGGTGTTATAATGTCTAAATTAATCCACCTATTCTTTAATTATCAATCGGGTTTGGTAAGCTTAGACTTGACACAAAATATATGTGAAGGTAGATAGTGTTGTGTAAATATTTTAACAAACAAAAGATTGAAAGACAAAAATACAATTAAGGTAACCAAACTAAGATAAAAAATTATCTAAACAAATAATATATCTTATTACTTTGGACTGAAAAAGATGTAATCAACAACTTACATATTCAAATGGAAAAATAAAGTGCAAGGAAGACTTAACTTATAAGAAACTAGAAAACTTAAATAAAAGAAGTAAGTAGAGAACTTAATAAAGAAATATCTTTAAGTTTTGTCCTACAAGTTCTTTCAACAACAACATAATTATAAAAAGACAACCTAAAAACATACTAAGAAAAACACTAAATCTCGCATGCAAACAAATAAATCAATTCAAAAGGAATAGACACAAAATCATACAACCATAAGAAAAAATAAGAAACAAAACTTAAGAATAACTTAAACTATGTTCAAAGTAAAAGAAGTAGGGACGATTACAAAAGTTTAATAAATAATTTTAAAAAACTAAAATTTAACTTAAATGTTAAACAAAACTATTATTTAACTCTTAGAGACAAATCATAATTCAAACATCAGCAATACAAAATGGAAAAAAATCTTACAATAATAGACTGAACATGTTGTCTGAATGATAGGCTGCACAATAAAAAATGGTAAAAACTAACCTAAATGAACTAATCTTTAGCTGAAGCCATGCAGATGTAATTATAATGCATTGGAATAGTAAATAAACCTATTTAACAACAAATTAACCTTAAACTAATTCATGAACAAAAGGAATCATTTGCATATTAAACTAATAAATAAACTGGAAATTAAATTGCATAAATCCAAAACAGGAAAGGAAATAACAGAATTGAATCTATTCTTAATTCATGAAAACAAGTTACTTTATATTCTTGAAAACAAAGACTGAAAGTAATGTTGGAAATGAAAATAAATGGAAAAAAAATGACTAAAAGAAAATAACTGAAAGAAACCTATGCGCACATCTAACTAATTAACTTTCCAAATAAAACTAAGTTAATGTATTATAAAAAACAAATATGATAGGATTTACTATAATCTAATGGAAACAAACTGGAAAATAAACAAGACTAGCTAAAACAGAAAAGAAGCTAGCCTAAACAAAGAAAATGAACCTCTGGTTGATGAGGGGCCCTCTCAACAATAAGGGGTGATGTATGGCTAACTTCTACTTAAACACAATCTTTAACAGAAATGCATATAACTCTTTATTCAGATGGTGGAACATAAATACAAAGTTCAATAGTAAATTACAACAAGAACTCTTCTTCTAACTCTACTAACTAATCGATTTTCTAGCTAGCTTCAACTCTCTCATAGAGGTTGCTTTATATAATGAGTTATAGGGATGAGCAAGTTGACCCTCTAGAGGTGGGTTTCTCTCTAAATTTAGTTGATATTTAAAGGCATTTTAACTGATCATATGCCACTGCATAAGCATCTCCCTTCTTCAGCGTGAACAATCTTCAAAGGTTGTGCACAGGCTTCTCTTCAGCATGAACGGTCTTCGGAGGTGGTGAAAAGAGGAGAGCATAGTGACACATATTCTAGATTGTGGGTTGAATGAAATAGTCCAGTGCATGGATGGTTGATGTGGTGTCAAGTGAAGGAAAACGCAGGCTGGAGAATAGTTTAAAATACAACTTCATCAGCCAGACACATGGATAATAATTCATTTGAAGTTGTTTCATGTTTTAAATGGATGGAATTAATCCTCAACAACACACAGTCTAATGGGCGATCTGGATGGAGTGTTGAATGGGAGGATGGGACATGAGATGGATACGTTGGGCACCGATCTAGGGAGAACATAATTTTTATCTGCTAGCGCACTTCAAGACTAGAGTCTACAACAACACATCTCAACATCTCGCAAACCACCAACAATTTTCATGCAACGGGTTGAATGACGAACTGGACATGCTGTGTGAAAAGTAGAATGAATGCATTTTGCATATTAATCTTGGCCCAAAAGGATTATAAAACTTGTAAACAATTATACAAACTAATTAATACATCAAATATGCTTCAATAATGTTATTTTTAATTAATAAAACCATACAAATTATAATAATAGAATAATTTCATTAAAACCTTAAAAAAAACTCATACTTGAGGTTGAATTATGGTCTGCGTGTCATAAAATATACAAAAGATAATAAAACATATGGTTAAATGAGTATTTTATCTACAAAAAATGGTAACAAATCTAGGATCAACATTGCCCCAAACCATAGAAATGCCAGGTCCCATTGAGAAAAAAGATAAAGAAACAATTTACGAAGAAGGTGAACTAGCAGTTGCCTTCAACTTGGCATATGAAGAAGGTAATTTAAACTTCACTCTGTTAACATATAACTTAAAAATAACATATCTTTCATGTCCCATATTGATATGAAAATTTAAAAATGACTTTATTGGATTTTTCAACATTCTTAAATAAAGAGTTTTGAGGTTTAAAATATTTTTATCATTTATAAGGTTTTAAAATTAATTCAACCATGTCCAAAGTAAAACTTTGGACAGGTTGAATAAAAACATAACTCGCACCTTTAATAGCAAGAAGATTAATCATTTTCATGCATAATTAATTGGATAAAAGGATAGGATTATTAATAATAAAATGATATGGAAGTAAAAACTATTTGCTTAAAAAAAAAATTTGGTTAGCAAATTTTAGTCACCATTTTTACTTAGGTTGATATTTGATATTTCATTTTCCTTCATTCAATTCTTCATATGGTAAGACCATATTGAATTTTGTTGTAAAATATGATTCAAGCTATAACCAAATTCCATTGTTTACATTCTTGAAAATACTTATCATTTGTTAGAGATAAATAGATTTATCAAAAATAAAAATAAAATAATCTAATTTTTCAAATCAAATCCCTCTTCCCCCGAACCAAAGAGATGGCATGTCCTCAAGCCATACACAGAGAAGAAATGATTGTTCCAGAAAAATAGAAAAAATGCGAGCATGTTGTTAATTCGTTGTAAGGAAAACTAATTAGCAAATGGAAATGGTTCAAAAATGTATATTTATGAAAAATAAAACAATGCTTAGAAAGACCATGTAAAATGAGAATAATATAATTAAAATAAAACCATAGGAAAAACTAGCCATCCATGCCTTATTGTAAAGATATCCTGTCACCATCAAGTATTTCAAGTGTACCTGAGAGTGAGTGATATTTATAGCTTCGAGTCCCATTTCTAAGATAACGACATCTTATATATATGCGGAATTAGATGGCTGGGCAAATTCAACTTAGAGCCATTCTCAAATGACATTATAAACAATTGGCCATGGCATAATTTTTTTTAAAATGTTTTCATATATTATCATTATTTGAAGAACTATGTCTATAGTGGTGTATTAACCAGATCTCATTTACTAGATATTGCCCTGCATCCAACAAGCATGTTTCGTACCCCAACAGGTTTATCTTCGTACAATGCAAACATAGCCCCGCTGCCAGTGAGCCTGTTTAGTACCCCGACATGTTTACTTTCATTTATCGAGCTTCATGTTATAAGGTTTTTACTTAGCATTGACCCGCTGCCAGCATGCCTGTTCAGTAGATCGGTGGATTTTCCTTGTATAATGATATTAAAGATATGGAAGCCGATTGGTACTAGAGTTTGTTAAGTCCTGATAAACACATAGTTCAATTTTTTCAAAATAAAGTTTTAAGTAATTTCATAATGGCCAGACTCATAAAACATGTCAAAAGAGAATAACTGAAAATTGTTCTTTAACCTAACAGTCCTTCTTCTTTATAAAGTAAAGTAATGTTCCCCACAAATAAAAATTCCACTTACTTTCGAGTTATCACCAAAATACTCAAGAGACAAGTTTTTATAACAAGTATAAGATGAACTAGTAATTCATAGGTAGAAATACGAATGTGAAAAATATGATAATGGAAGTGGGTCTTATCAAGCAACTCGTTTAAAAGAATAAATTAGAAATACACATGTTTGAACCAAAAACTATATGAATTATAACAGAATTGATTAAGCATCATATACACAAGATTGTAAATTTTTTACTTTTACTATAAGCTGAAAATTCCAAGAAGTACCCCATGAAAAGTTAAAATACCTGATAAGTATTTAGCATACATTCCTTGTCTAAGTAATATTTCGTTAGCTGCTCATAGAGATAATATATATGTAATCAAAGTGCAAAACCACTTGTTATATGATTCAATTTATTCGTAAAGACATAAAAGCGAAAGAGTCTTGTATAGACGACCTACTAGAAATGGCTCTTATTTATTCAAAGCAACAAACACATATGTACATATATATAAATGACAATAACCCAAAATATTTTTCAAGGATCAAGAGGAGGAGGAATAGCTTCCCCTTCAACTAATTCCATTTCATTTTGCTGCAAAACATTTTGTATGAAATCATGTTTAGATGTCGATTGGTGATAGAGCCTAAGTCTATGTCCATTTACTAGAAAGGAAATTTCTAAGCCATCAATTGTTTTAATATTTACTAATCCATTGTCAAAAGTTGTAACTACTTCGTATGGACCCATCCAATGGGCAGTTAATTTCCCTTTAAAAATTTTAAACCATGAATCCGAACAGTAGTGCCCAATCTCTAGTATTAAACCGCTTTTGCTTAATAAATTTATCATGTCATGTTTTTCGTTGATTTTCTATTAACATTGATCTTTGAAGTGCATCTTGCCTAATTTCGTCTAACTCATTTATTTGTAATATTTGTTGTTTCTGTGCTTCATCCAAATTCATGCCTAATTATGGTGCCATACGAAAAGTTTTAATTTAGAACTCAACAGGTAAAAAGACTTGTTTTCCATAAACTAAATCATATGGGATATTTCCATTAGTGTTTCTCCATGTTATCTTGTAGGCCCATAAAGCCTCGGGAAGTCTATCTGCCCAATCCTTATGATGTAAGTGAATGGTCTTAGTTAAGATGGATTCTAATACTTTATTAGTTGATTCTACTTGACCATTAGCCTAAGGGTGATAAGGTGAAGATTTGCAATGTCGGATTCCATATTTTGTAGTAATTTCTTTCATTAATTTAGAAGTAAACTGAGTACCTTGATACGTGACAATTTTTCTAGGTACACCAAACCGGGTGAATATTTCTTCATATATAAATTCTATCACCAATTTCTGTGTGGCTCTAAATAAAGCTTTAGCTTCTACCTATTTGGTGACATAGTCCATAGAAACTAAGGTATATTTCTTTTTTAGGAGACATGGGAGAGATTGGTCCTAAAAAATCAATAGCCCATTTCTCAAAAGGTTCCATTAGAGGAAATTTCAAGTCAAAATGGGCCTCCTAAAAAAAATTAATAAAATAATAGTTAAAATAATAAAATAATATTTATTAATTTTGGAGGAAGAAAAGAAAAAAACTACTTTTTGTTTGTATTTTTGACATATCTCCCCATGTTTTTACTCAAATTTTGATCGGGAGATCTTGTTGGATGCAGAATTAAATTCCACATCCAACGAGTACCCACTCGACATACTTTTGACACACCTCGCTACCCCAAAAATAAGAAATACCTAAAAAAATGTGATGATTCACGTTTTTTCATGTATTTCTTGTTTTTTAAGTACTCATTGGATGTGAAATTTAATTATGCATCCAATGAGCTCTCCCGATCAAAATTTGGGTAAACACACAGGGAGATATGTCGAAAGTACAAACACAAAAAGTAGTTTTTTTAATGATACCTATCCCCAAATTTATATTAAAAAAGTGTTTAAGACCTATCCGGTATTTCAAATTTAAATAAATTTCATTGGATAACACATGATGACATGGAATTTGAATTAGAGTTAAAAGGCCCATTTTGAGTTGAAATTTCCTCTAATTAAATCATGACTTGGGGTTGTAAAGGAATTTGATCGGATGACTTAGGTCTACCCATTCTTTGGCAACTATCACATCCTTTAACATATTTGGCACCATCCTTAACAATGCTTGGCCAATAATAACCATAATGTAAGACTTTATATGTTGTCCTCTTATGAGAAATGTCCTCCACATGGTCCATCATGGAATGCATGGAGGATGTCTGTCATTTCATCCTCCCACACATGTCATCGAATAATAAGATCAAGATGAGTGCAGAAGAGATCGTTATCAACCCAAGAATAATTAGAAGTCTGAAATATAATGCAACGCTTCTCATGTGGAGAGAAATTGTTTTGTATTTTCCCTGTTTCTAGATAATTAGCAATATCCACAAACCAAGGGGTTTGAATAGATACAACAAATAGATGTTCATTAGGAAAATTGTCATCAACTGGTTTAGTACAGTCTTCATGTTGAATATGAGAAAGGAAATATGCTATAAGATTTTCTTTACGAGGTCGACCAATGACGGTAATGTTAAATTCTTGCAATAAAAGAAGCCACCGGGCACTCTACAATTGGTAATTAGTTTATTCATCATAAATCTAATGGCGAAGTGATCGGTATGCACAAAAACTTTATAACATGTGATATAATGACGAAATTTATTAATAGAATAAACTATTGCCAAAAAATCTTTTTCAGTAACGGTATAATCTAACTCAGCAACGGTAATAATTTTGCTAATAAAGTAGATGGAATAAGGGGCTTGTCCTTCATTTTGGCCAAGGACTCTTCCTTTGGCCGTATTAGAGGCATCGGTAGATATGTGAAAAGGAAGGGACCAATCAAGACCCCTAATTATTGGTGCCACTGATAGTTTAGCTTTTAAGATTTCAAAAGCATTTTGACAGGATTCTGTCAACTAGAATTCTGATTCCTTTGTAAGTAACTTAAACATTGGTGCAACCATTTTAGTAAAATTTTCAATAAAGTGGCGGTAATAGTTTGCATGACCAAGGAACCTTCTTACCTCTTTCTGGGTTTTTATAGAGGAAAGGCCAACTATTACTTCGATCTTAGCAGGGTCTACCTTAATTCCTTGGGAAAAAATATGTTGTCCTAAAACTTTACCTTCTATCAGTAACATTTTACACTTTTCATGACTAAGGGCTAGGTTTGTCACTTGAAATCGGATCAGAACTTTCTCTAGGTTGTCAAGAGATTCCTATTACCATAGGAGGTAAAGTCATCCATGTACACCTCCACACAGTCATGTATAAGATTGGAAAATATTCCTAATACTGCCTTCTAGAAAGTGGAAGGTGTATTACATAAGCGAAATGGCAAGACTCGATAAGGAAATTTTCCCCAGGGGCGTGTAAAAGTTGTCTTATCTTGATCTTCAGGTGCTATTAGAATTTGATTGTATCCACTCCATTCGTCAAGAAAGGAAAAGTATTGTTTACCTAACAACATATCTAACACTTGATCAATAAAAGGAAAAGGAAAGTAGACTTTCAAAAAATCTTTGTTTAGTTCCCTAAAATCAACACCAATACACCATTTCCCTGTAACTTTATTCGAAACTACTACTAAAGGAGATACCCATTTACTGTCGTAAATAGGATAGATAAAACCAGCAGTGAGGATTTTTTGTAATTCTTCTTTTACTATATCCTTTAAAGTAGGATTCATCCCCCTCTATGGATTCCTTATAGGTGATATGCTTGGATCCATATAAATATGGTGAATACAGGTATCAAGGTGTATACCATTCATATCGGTGTTTTCGCATGCGAATGCTCCATCTTGTTTCTTAAGAACTTTAAGCAGTTGTGCTTGTTGGTTTCACTTAATCTGATGTTTATATGTAAGAATTATTCAGGGCCAACCTTAAAAGGTATGGTATATGGGCCTACATGCTCTTCAGTTGTGAAGACACATGGTGCTTCTATAAACATTGATAGAGCCATATTCTCTTGAAAATCATCTCCAAAAATATGATCTAGTTGAGCAAAGGACTGAGGTAAATCTGTACATGTTGTTGAAGAGACAAACTGGTTTAATACATTCTCAGTGGTCTCCTCCTGAAGTGATAAAGAAAAATCAATAGTAAGGGAGAGATCATCAAATTATTCATCCCCAAAAGAACAATTTAACCACCATGATTTTTCAGTTATTGGTTGTGATGAGGGGTATAAAATAAGTCTTTGCATCGACAACCCATTGGAAATAGTCATCGCTCCATCCCTACACCCTATAAAATCATTTTCGGTAGCTAACCATGGTCTTCCCAAGATAATCGAATGTAATTTAGGAGGATCCTTTGATTCTACGACCATAAAGTCAACAGGGTATTCCCATGAAGCTACTGATACAACAATGTTATCCAAGACTCCAGCAGGTTTTACCGTAGTGCGATCTACTAGTTCTAGAATCGAAGGGGTAGGTCGGAGAAATTTTTCTAACTGTAAAACTTCCAAAACTGCGATGGTCATCATGTTAATAGAGGATCCTAAATTGATTAATTTATTCTTTATGGCAATGTTGTTTATAATTACAGTCACTACTGAGGTTCCTGGATTTGTATATTTTGCAAGCCAGACTGACCTGTCATACAATCAGACAATTCTCCTATAACATGAATTGTAAGAGGGTCATTTTGCTTATTTCCTAGGTGTTTAATACATAGCTCTTTTATTACCTTCCTATATATAGGTATATCTTTGATATATTGTAATAGAGGGATCTTAATACAAATGTTCTTTAATTCATTCAAAATGTTATACTCTGGATGAATTACAGTTTTTTCTATTACTAATATTTATGGAAATGGAGCACTTCTTTGATCCTAAATAGTTTCTTGTGGAGGATGGGTGTGTGCTGGAACCTTTGGAATGGTCACATCCTCTGAAATAGAATCCTTCATGGGTTCATGTGAATCTTCTTCTTCTTTGTTCGGTTCTTGAATGATGACTGATGACTTGGGTTTATTGTTCACGACTCTTCCCAATCGTAATTGAATTTCATGTACAGATACAGTTGAGATAAGGTATGAGGGAAGAGTTTTCAACTGAATGTTGTTAAGAGATTGAGTTGGTTTATTGTTAGGATTAGGTATTGGCTATGTAGGTAACAATGGCGGTTGAGGAGGATTTTCATTATGAAAGTGATGAGACTGTTGTGTGATAAAAGGAATTGGAGGTACAAATCTAGGCGGTATTTGCTGGAAATTTTTTTGATTCTGAAGATAAGGATGATTAGGTGCAGGAACAACTTATGGATGAATATGGTTTTCTTCTCCATCCTTGTCACCAATATTGTTGTTGTGAAAATTGAGGAGGAGGATACTGAGATGGCCAATTCTACGAGCTAGAATTGTTCCAATGTTGAGGTGGTTAATACATAAGATAATAGGATAGAGGTTGTGGTGAAAAGTTTGTATATCTTGGTTTATCCCTAGGTTGCCAAGGAGGACTCCTAGATGTTTAAGCTACAACCCCACTCTTATAGATGTCTTGCAATGTAGGAAAGGATGGGAAGATATCTATTGGATTCACTTATCTACAGATGTGACATACAAAGATGTTGTTTAATGGACATTGCCTTTGGGGATGTTTAGCTCTACATCTTGGAAAAATGATACTCTTTGTTGCTCATTATTCATCCTTCCTTTTCTTGGCTTGTAAAGCATCTAGTTGTGAACCTGTTGCTCCTAAGATATCAATATTGAAATTCTCCAATAGTTTTCCTAACTCTACTCTTGTAACTCCGCTTGAACTAGGAACATTTCCTCTTATATTCTTACTAAAAGGATCTCAAAACTTTTTTGCAAATTTCCCCCTACTACTAGAATAATTTTTAAACATCTCACCGATTTATGCAAAATTTTTATGAGAAATACATCCAAATTCCATGAGATTAAGACTCCCTAACAAGTCCTTGAAGATTCCCTTAAGGAAAAGTGTATGTACTGGATCTTCTTAGAGGTCATTATATTTAAACTTATGTAACGTATAAATAAACCTCTTGGGATAATATTCTAGGATCTCATCTTCAAGTTGTTGTATCATGGATATATCATATCGAGAGTTCTTAGGTTTTCAGTATTCTTGATATTTTCACAAGAATGAGGTTTTCACGTCATCCCAAGTTCAGATAGAATAATCTCCTAATCCCTTGAACCATCTCAAGGAGAAATACTTGAGTGTAGAGGGAAAGAGTTTTAGTTTGTGAGCGCCTTGTAGATAATTGTAACTCCTACAAAGGATATTAAACTTGAACAGTAATGTATTCAGGTCCTCATTACTTTTTCCATAGAAAGTGGGAAAGGAGGAAGGAGGGATTTTTTTCATAGTTATATCATGCATTGTATCTAAGACAGGGAACCCAAAAATGGCCTCAGTTCAATTTCCCCTTCTCCTTCTTCATTCCTAAATTCATCATGATATTCGTTTTCTCCCAATCTCTTCATATAAGCTGGATTCTTAACGTAAATATACCTAGGAGGCTCCTTTCGGGGTGATAAGGAGGCATCCCAATGTTATTTTTTCGAAGACATCTTACTCTGATCAATCATTTTTTAATCAAATCCTAAAGGGATAGTAGGTTCTAATGTAGAAGTTTCAATTTGTGAAATAACTGGATCTACTGAGGTTCCAAAGAGAGATTTTACTTGAGCAAGGTAAACATAGTCAACAAAATCTAGATCTCCTACTAGTGAAAAAATTGTGTTAATTGGATTTGAAACTAGTGGAGGGCTAGGGGTTTCTAATGTCTGATATTCTTGAACTTCTTCAGGAACAGGGTCCTTTGGACCTTCTGTCAAGGTTCCTTCTCCTTCTATGGCTTCTCTAGTAAGATATTCTAATGGAGTTTCTTTATGTTTTAGGGTAGAACTACTTCTTATAAGCATATTTCGATACCTTTTTGGTGAGCTAGTAGTTGGGGAATAACGTTCCCTATGGTAGGTAGTAGGGATTTCAATAAATTTTCATGTCTTAACAAATCTACCTTGAGGATCTCTAAGTCTGCTCATGAAAAACTTTAAACTAAAGAAAACCTATGCTACTACTATTGTTGGATTTGGGGGTGCATATTATAACAGATGCGCACATTCTTACCTCTCATATTATCACTCCCCCGCTACCAACCTATTACCAAATTTCATAAAGAATTATATTCTACCTTACATAACAACTCCTCGACAATGGAGCCAAAAGTGTTGGGTGTTATAATGTCTAAATTAATCCACCTATTCTTTAATTATCAACTCAGGTTGGTAAGCTTAGAGTTGACACAAAATATATGTGAAGGTAGAGAGTGTCATGTAAATATTTTGACAAACAAAAGATCGAAAGATCTTTCAAAGTGAAAAACTGAGTCAAACTTCCTAAAAATGCAATTAAGGTAAGCAAACTAAGATAAAAGATTAGCTAAACAAACTATCTGTCTTATAACTTTGGATGGAAAAATATATAATCAAAAACTTACTTATTCAAACGGAAAACTAAAGTGCAAGGAAGACTTAACTTATAAGCAACTAGAAAACTTAATAAAGAAAACCTAAATAAAAGAAGAGAGTAGAGAACTTAATAAAGAAATATCTTTAGGTTTTGTCCTACAAGTTCTTTCAACATTAACACAATCATAAAAAGATAACCTAAAAAAATACTAAGGAAAACACTAAATCTCGCATGAAAGCAAATAAATAAATTCAAAAGGAATAGACATATAACCATACAACCATAAAACAAAATCAGAAACAAAACTTAAGAATAAATTAAACTACGTTCAAAGTAAATAAGTAAGGAAAATGATAAAAATTTAATAAATAATTTAAAACTACTAAACTTGACCTTAAATGTTAAACAAAACTATTATTTAACTATTACAACCAAAGAATAATTCTAACATCAGCAAAACAGAACTGAAAAAAGTCTTAAAATACATAAAAACACAAAACAATAGAACTAAGTGTTTCAATGACAGACTGAACTATGGGTCTGAAAGGGAGGCTGAATAAAAGATTGAGAAGGCTATATGAATCATAGACTACACAATAAAAAATCGTAAAAACTAACCTAAATTCAAACTAATCTTCAATTGAAGCCATGCAGATGTAATTCTAATGCATTGGAATAGTAAATAAACCTATCTAACAACAAATTAACCTTAAACTGATTCATGAACAAAATGAATCATTTGCATATTAAACTAATAAATTAACTGGAAATTAACTTGCATAAATCCAAAACAAGGAAAGGAAATAACAAAATTGAATCTATTCTAAATTCATGAAAACAACTTACTCTATATTCTTGAAAACAAAGATTGAAAGTAATGCTGGAAATGAAAATAACTGGAAACAAAATGAATAAAAGCAAAAAACTGAAATCAATCTATGCGCGCATCTAACTAATTAACTTTTGAAATAAAACTAAGGTAATGTATTAAAAAAAACAAATAGGATAGCATTTACTATAATCTAATGGAAACAAACTAGAAATTAAACTAGACTAGATAAAATAAAAAAGAAACTAAGCTAAACAAAGAAAATGAACCTTTGGTTGATGAGGGGCCCTCTTAGGAATCAGGGGTGACGTCTAGATAACTTCTACTTAAACGGAATATTCAACACCAATGCATATAGCTCTTTACTCAGATGGTGGAATAGAAACACAAAGTTCAAGAGTAAATTGCAACAAGAACTCTTCTCCTAATTCTAATAACTGTCTGATTTTCTAGCTAGCTTCAGCTCTCTCATAGAGGTTGTTTTATATAATGATTTATAGGGATGAGCAAGTTTCCCTTTAGAGGTCAACTGGTCTCTAAATTTAGCGGATCTTTAAAGGAATTTTAACTGATCATAGGCTAGTGTGTAAGCATCTCCCTTCTTCACTGTCAACAGTCTTCAAAGGTGAGGCACAGGATTCTCTTCAGCATGAACGATCTTCAGAGGTGGAAAACATATGAGAGCATAGTGGTGCATCTTCTATGTATAAGGTTGAATGGAACAGTCTAGTGCATGGATGGTTGACGTGGTGGTGAGTGAAGGAGAACACAGGCTGGGAATCAGTATAAAACACAGCTTCATCACCTAGACACATGGATAACGGTTCGTTGGCAACTTTTTCACATTTTGAATGGATAGAATTAATCCTTAACGGCACCCAGTCTGATGGGAGATATGGACGAAGTGCTGAATGGAAGGCTGGGACATGAGCTGGATACGCTGGGCATCGATCTAGGGAGAATGGACTGTCTATATTCTAGTGCACTTTAGGACTGGAGTCTACAGCAACACATCTCAACATCTAGAAAACCACCAGTAAGTTTCATGCAATGGGCTGAATGACGAGCTAGACATGATGTGCGAAAAGAAGTCCGAATGCATTTTCCATATTAATCTTTCCCCAAAAGGATTATAAAACCTGTAAACAATTATACAAACTAATTAATACATCAAATATGATTCAATAATGTTATTTTTAATTAATAAAACCATATAAATTATAATAATAAAATAATTTCATATAAACCTTAAAAACACTCATACCTAAGGTTGAATAATGATCTACGTGTCATAAAATATACAAAAGATAATAAAATATATGGTCAAATGAGTATTTTATTTGCCAAAAATGGTAACAAATATAGGATCAATAGACTCCATTGTTCTTGTTCTTATAGTATCGGGCATAATGGGGCCCTTGGCATTTCCATCATTTGATTTGCAGTGGGGCAACATTGGCTACCTCATTTGTTGTTGTTTTGTTAGCATTTAGTCCTGGTACATATGGCTTTGTACCAGTTATGTTAAAGTACTTATTAGCTGGAAAGTTGCTGTTCTGTTTTTGCTAAGGTCACGAGTTGAAATCGGGTTTGTAGTTGTCCGAGAAGGTCCTAGACCTGTGTCTACTTCTTTCGATGTTTTCTTTCTTGAGTTTTCCATGCTCATAGAAGATCCTATCTTTGTGTATGGTGGTGTCCAATGTTTTATGCATGTCAAATTCAATATTCTCCCGAAAGTTGAGAGGAAGACATCCTAAAAACTGTTCTATTTTCACTTTCTCATCCTTTATGTAGGATACATAATGTAACATATCCAAAAATATGTTAATAAAAGAATCCATAGTCATGGAACCCATCCTTAATTTGTGAAATTCTTTTACTTTTCTATCAAAGAACCTTTCCGACATGTATTTCTCCTAAAACATTTTATGAAAATTACTTCATCTGATTTCTCTTACCTCATATTTCTTGGTATGATTTAGGTCTGTCCACCATCTTGCTATTTTTCCATTTAAATTATAGATGGATAGATGAGCCTTCATCTCACTAGAGTAGTTATGTACTTAGAAATATTTAGTCATACCTAGAAACCATCCTTCATCTTTTTCCCCCGTGTTCATATCCCCATCATAGGTTGGGGCTTGTATCTTCCTAAACTCTCCCTAGAGATTGTCATCATCTCTCTATTTCTTTCTACAAGGACAAAGAGAATCATCACTAGAAGGACTGTCACAATCTCTTTCTGGAGGTCCAGGGACATGTTCTTCTTTTCCTTTCTCTCTCGGGCTGCTGACCCATTTATGATAGAATTATTTCTTGAACCTGTTGGTTGAATGAGTGGGTTTTCCCTAAAGGATTACTCCCATCATATTTTGCAGCAAGGCTTCATTATTTTATTTTTGTTCGTTTCTTTCATTTAGATAATCATCTTTGAAAATTTGTGAGTATTCTTGAATACTTTGTATGGTTTTCACTATATCAGAATTTAGTTCCACCACCATTTCTTCTTCCTGGGTGGGGGTATTCAACTTTCCTTGCCAGTAGATGGCCTCTTATGTGTTCATGATCTGAACAGTTTCTTTTAATTCTGCATTTACAAAATTTTAATAAAAGGAAAAATTTTGTTAGTTAACAAAATTAAAAACATACTTTATTTTATGTAGCGAATGTTTGGTACACCCATTAGGTCTCTTAGTGTTAAAACTGGACTCTGATACCACTTGTAATGTCCCCAAAATTTGAAAATTAAAAAAAAAATATTAGGCTAGTTAGATACTACATGAAATTGACATTAACTTAACTTCTGCGGAATGTGTCAAACTTTGTTTGTGAAACCGAAATGTCGTAATCTTCTCTTACCCTTTTTATATATTTCTTAATGTGGTTGTTAATGTGATTCTATATAATGTGTTTAAGTTACTTGGTATGATTTAGATGATTACACTATTCATTGGTTATTTCTTATCATGCATGTGTGTGTATGTGTGTTCAGTTTATATCTTACTTACTGGTTATAATTTATGTTTATGTGTTTATGAAATGTCTTGAATTAACTTCTAATTGTCAAGTGGTGGAGTGGAAGGACTTATATCTGTTTTAGGCCCACTAGGAGAGGTAACTAGTTTTTACTTGATGTTATAGGGTTTAGTTAGCTCATGTTGAACTAATGCAACTCTTGTTCATTTTGTGCAGGTTTTTTGGGTCATGGAGACTTGTTATGACAGTTAAACAATGACATGCTACCTATGATACACTAATCCTCTTCTTTGGAAGACATAAGGAACACAATCCTATGTTAGCACTTCTTATTTCTATTGTTAGTGTTATCATTTACACATGGATCGCTTTAATTATAACTATGTCTAACTGGTTATCATTATTATTATGGTGTTGGGCGAGGAAAAGTGCACAAGGAATAATTTGACGTCCAATCAGAGGAGGAAAAATGTGAGAGCGGAGGGATAAAAGCAGGTCAAGAAGGAAGCAAATGAACTGGCATAGAAAGATAAAACATGCACACAGAGGAGAATGGCAGGATGAAGCTGGAAAGGAAGCACAAAATAGAGGAAGCTACAACAAGCTTGGTGTGATGGGGGAAAAGCACATCTAGAGTCGGTGGAAGAGGCAGGAAGAAGAGTTAATGATGGACATGATAACATTAAGGAAGAATGCACAAAGATGAACTCCAGAAAGATGGAATGACCATATTGAGTCTAGTTATGACTAGTATGGACGAGTTGAAGGACATTTTCACTGCTAGTTAAGGCTATGGTTAATGCCTTATAGGAATTTTGCGGCTAGGTATGGGCTGACATTTAATGCAATAGATATATTTTGCATCTACCAAATTCTGTAATAACTAAGTTGTACTCAGTCGACCCTATGTGGTTTTGTAAATGTTATAAATAGAAGGAACACACTCTGTATAAGTGTTCCCAGACTCGGTTAATTCGGTTGGATGTTTGTTGTTCAATTAATTCGCTTAGTTATATTTTGTTTAGTTCAATAGTAGTTCAATAGTTGACTCAAAAAGGAGTCCAGTAGAAGGATAAGAATGTTGAGTCGTGGATCTTGCAGTTGTGGGCATGGACCTCTAGTAAGGTAGAAGATTTAATCCAGGATGTGTGCAGATCAGTAGGAGTTAATAGAGAATAAACCATAGAGCATGAGAGCAAGAAGATTGAGATATAAATACATATCTTAAGAATAGTCTCCAAGTTGTAGGATGCAAGGTGCTACCTATATTTCTCATGCGAGATGAAAATCACCTTGGTGGTTTTTCCCATATGGGTTTCCATGTTAATTTCTTGTGTCACATTATTTACCTTAACTTATTACTAAGTGTTGTGAATCTATGTTGTAGTAGGACCACCACTGAATGAATGAATGTTTAAGGACTTGTCATCATGTATGTATGCGTCATGTTTAATTGACTAAGTTATAATATAAATTGCACATTGTTCGTTATTTCCAAGGAATCATTTGCATCACACAATTACACTAGTTGTTAAAGTAAGGACTAGGTTGCGTTGTGTGTGTGTGGTAACACCCAATTTTAACCTACTTTCATAGTAAAAGACTCCATTCTCCTATCTCTGTCGACTTTCTTGGTCACATGCCAAGGGACTACAATCCCTCTCTAACTATAGAAACATGGTTTTGGAAGTTACACAATAAGATATCTTGGGTGATACTGTGCCTTCATCACAGGCGTTGTCGACTGGTCTTGCTCTATTAGGCTGATGTATTTTGGTGTCCTGCTGGTATTATGTTGTTGTTAAACTACGGGTTGATACAAGGAAGAGAAAGAGGCCAACAAATGGTTCTATTGTGGCATTCGAGCAAAGTCACATTGCACTTGTTGAAGCCATTAAAGGCGTGGTCATGGAGTTCCCACCAGAAGCGGTCCAACAAGATGAAGATTCAGCCGCTAAGGTTTCCTGACTACCACGAATTGTGGTGGAACTGAAGAATTAAGTTGAAGAGCTTCAAGATAAGCAGGTACCAAGCACACCTCCTAAAATTCTTGAGGAACGCAAAAAAGAAGCATCTGAGGCTGTTGGGAAGGTAAGCACAGGAGAAAGACTCTCCACTAAGGCAGTTGAAGTTGTTTCTACAATATGGGAAGTGTTTGTAGAAGATGAGACGAGATAAAATATTAAGTAAGATGCGTGACAAGGGAAGACATTATAAAGTTGTCATTTAAGTAAATGGTTATGAAGATGGCTGATATCAACATTAGAGGAAATTTGAGGTCTAAGATGGGCCTCCTAAGGAAAATAATAAAATAATAGTTATTAATTTTGAAGGAAGAATGAAAAAAACTACTTTTTTGTTCATATTTTCCACATATCTCCTTGTGTTTTTACTCAAATTATAAGCAGGTGAGATCGTTAGATGTGGAATTTAATTCTACATCTAATGAACACCCACATTGCATACTTTTGATGCACCCTGCTACCCCAAAAACAAGAAATACCTGAAAAAATGTGATGATGACATCATCATCATGTTTTTTCAGGCATTTCTTATTTTTGGGGTAGAAGGGTCCATCAAAAGTATGTAGTGTGGGTACGCCTTGGATGCGGAATTAAATTTCACATCCAATGAGATCTCCCACTTGAAAATTGAGTAAAACCACAGGGAGATATGTCAAAAATAGGAACAAAAAAAGTAGTTCTCTTTTATGACAAATATGTCAATTCAACCATTATAGTCGACTCATTTTATTGAAATTCTATTGGTTCTTCAATTCCAACTCACAAAATTTATTGTTGGTGCATTTTATTATAGGACCCATTTTAGACCCCAAATTTCCTCTAATTGCAGTTGAAGTAGAAGGTCCAATCTCTCTGTGACCAAGAGAATACTAGCGAATCACAACTAGAGGCACACCACTCAGAAGTAGTGCAAATCATAGGCCTTATTTAGCCTATGCAGCATGAACTTCACCACATGGAGAAATCGCTAGAACCAAGACCGTTCAAGCATATCAGTTCTGACCAGGTGGATCAATTGGCCACACAAGAGGAGGAAGTAACAACAGAATTTGCTCAAGTGCAACAAATGATAAAGGAATTTCAGGACAAGGCTAGTCCTCCCACGCAGTGTGGGCTAGAGTCTCAGCTAGAGGATTAAATTACGAGCATTTACATATTTGTGGAGATATCCATTTTTTCTTAGTAGATCGGGACAAGCCACATGTGAATGTTGGGGGCCTATTGGGCCTGGAAAAGTGCACAAGAAAGAATCTGACGTGCAAGAAAAGGAGGAAATATGTATGCATGACATGATTAAAGGAGGTCAAGAATGAAGCAAATGAACTTGCGTAGAAATATAAAACATGCATGCGATGGAGAGAGGCAGGATAAATATGGAAAGGAATCTTCGATGCGATTGGTGCGGCGAAAGAAAAGCACATACAAATTCAGTGGAAGAAGCAGGTAGAAGAGTTAATGTGGGACAGGTGAAAGTCAAGGAAGACTGCAAAAGGATGAACTAGCAGAAGATGGAAGGACAGTTTTGTGGCTAGTTATGACTAGTGCAGATGAGGTGAAGGAAGTTTCCATGGCTAGTTAAAGTTGTGGTTAATGCATTATAGGAATTCAACGGATAAGTATGGGCCAACATTTAATGTAACCGAGATATTTGTAGCTACCTAATTCTATAATAACTAAGTAGTACTCAGTCGACCCTGCGTGGTTTTGTAAATGTTATAAATATAAGGAACCCGCTCTATATAAGGATTCTTGGATTCATTACATTCGGTGAGATGTTTGTTGTTCAAATCATTCTCTTATATAGATTCATTTTAGTTCATAAGTAGTTGAGTAGTTGACTCAAAGAGGAGTCTAGTAGAAGGAGAAGGTTGTTGAGTCGTGAATCTTGTAGCTGTATGCACAGACCGCTAGTAAGGTGGAAGAGTGGATTGAGGCTATGTGTAGATTAGTAGGAGTAGATAGAGAATAAACCAGAGAGCATGAGAGAAAGAATATTGTCTTAGAAAGACCTATATTAAGAATAGTCTGCAAGTTGCTACCTATATTTCTCATGCTAAATGAAGAGTACCTTGGTGGTTTTTCCCAGATGGGTTTCCATGTTAATTTATTGTGTCACATAGATGAATGTTGTTGAATGGTTAATGTTTATTTACCTTTCCTTATTACAATTACAGTTGTTGTGAATGCATGCCACAGTAGGACCACTAGTGAGTGAATGAATGTTTAAGGCCTTGTCAGCATGTATGTATGAGTCATGGTCAATTGACTAAGTGATAATATAAAACGCAAACTGTTCGTTATTTTAAAGCAATCATTTGTGTCACAAAGTTGGGCCAGTTGTTAAAATAAGGACAAGGTTGGGTTGCATGCATGCGGTGACATCTATTTGTAACCTTGTAACACAGTAAAAAACTCCATTATCTTATCTATGTCGAGCGGCTTGGCCGTAGGCCAAGGTACTATAATCCCTCACCAACTACGGAAACATGGCTCTAGCAGTTACAAATTAATATATCTCAGATGAGACTACGCCTGCCTCGTGGGAGTTGGCGATTGAGCTTGCTCTGTCGGGCCGATGTCTTTTGGTGTATTGTTGGTATTGTATTGTTGTTGAACCGCAGGTCGAGACAAGGAAGAGAAAGAGGCCGACATATGGTTCTACGACCTTATGAACTTGTTCTTGTAATTAGTTTTTATTTCACGTAATTTGAATAATTTCATTCCTATATGTGGAAGGATTTACGTCATAAGACTTAGCTATGATGTATTAAATTTTATATAACATATATTATATGTATAATGAGCCATTCATGGAATATCTCATATGTAATGAATATTGGATTGTCCTAAGTCAATGATACCAATGATGGGCATTCTAATGCATAAGGAATTTGAATTACCAAGTCACATTTGTTGATATGAAATTATAGGCATGGGGATAAAATTCGACGTTGGTGGTGGACAAGGTGGTCGAGTAAATGTGCCTTGGGATGTGGTGTGATCAATGCCTAAGCTTGGTGTATCATGTATGAATGATTCATTTGGCTCTATGATGGTTAGGATTTGTTCGTCTCTCTGGTTATTCTCTATGGGTCCAGTCCGGCTCGCATTTACACTTGGGAAGGGTATGCTCTCCATCTGGGTTTGCAACATTGTTACTTCTTGTTTCGGTTGGAGGATTGATATACTTATAAAATTTCTCTATCCCTTTTTTGCAGGTCAAACGGATTCCATTGCATGGTTCATGTGTCTCTCAGGTTATCGACGCATACCCTTCATGGGTAATCCCTATATAAATAGGCCTAAACTTGTTCCTCTTCTTATGGGAGTTTTGATAGAGCTTTGAGCTCGGAATTTGTAGTGATGAATCAATGAATGTGTTAAGGGTTTCTATTGTACCAATTTTTGTTTGTATATAAAGAATCTAGAGATGCGTATGAAGTATTGGGGTTTTAATGGTGTTTTTATGTTTGGAACCTTCGGACCATAACTGTCATGACTCCA
>LPNX010594049.1:41152-52766 GCA_001517045.1 Pseudotsuga menziesii | reverse complement strand
TTAGCTTAATCACTTTCTTTCATAAGGCCTTGAGGTAGGGGTTAGGTCAACTAGGTTAGGTAACTCTAAACCTCCTTGCATGTTTAATTCCCTCATATAACATGGTAGTTATTTAGTACTTGATGAGATACAGAAAATTTAAAATTCCATTTAATCACTTAAAAATAAGTAAGATGAGATCAATTTTTTATCCAAGTCATTTTCACTCAACATATTAATTGTTTTCGATAACTACTAGAGCTTATCCATAGCCTATACTCAATGCTAAAATATAGGGAGTTACAAACTTAGTGCAATTACAGATCTCCTTGCTCACCACTAAGGCTATGATGTACTCATCGGATACACCTAGGGATACAATGGACAAGGATCCGATGTTCCAGACCTTATGCACAAGATCAACTTAGAAGCATTCAAGGATTATTCCCAACACTTCCAATTCTATATTTTCATGTGCTTCATAGCTTCGTGCTAAACACAACTGTTTTCATAACTCATGTGTTACAGAGATTCTCACTCAACACAAATATAAACACTCATTTTCTCTAGAAATTCTCGCTCAACATAAACAACAAATACCCATGTGCTCCACAACTCCTCACTCAACACAAAACATTTAATTGATTATGTGCTTTAGGGTCCACTCCCAATACATGAAATCATATATAAAACATATGCAATTCGACTACGCCTAATATATCAACAAATAATCATGTTCATGTGCAGTGGGGCCTTAGACCCAACATACTAATTAAAAAATAAAAGTAACATCATACGCAATGGGGCTAATGCCCATAAGTGTTAGGTCAAAATTCAGGATATTACATTTAATCTTACTAACCTTTCTCACAACAGACCTCCTGATTAGTTTTTCAAATCATTCGAGCATAGCTCAAACTTGTCTAGATGTCAATGACTGATTGTGATCAACAAAGTATTGTTGCACATTCAAGAATACTTCTTTCTCTTCTTGGAAATCTATAGGAGCTTTCTTTTGTATAGCAGGTCGCACCTTCGATTGTCTTTGCAGTGTATTTTAGTATTCTCCCATCACAGCACCTTATCTTACGACAACATCAAAGTTGGGTTGTCTTTGTTTTAACATAAATCATTTGAATATTTGGATTGGGGTTTGGATTCCGATTCTGCACTAGGTTGGGATAACGACAAATCTATACTTCCATTCACAATAAGTTGTGGAAACTATTCAATGGTGTGATCAAATGATTTACAATATGTACAATTTTTTGCAAGAAATTAAAAATATCAAGAAAAATGTCCTGGATACCCACAATTATAATATACGATTTGGCCTCTTCCTCGACCAAATCCTCCTCCTCGTTGGTTTCCTTAACCTCTAAAATTCCCACCCCCGTTTTTGGAGGGTAAATTTTGTGTTGAGAATACTGATTCTGTTGATATTGTGGTTGAGGATATTGTTGTTGATACTATGCAGGCTGTAATGAAGCTATGCTCATTCAACTTGTAATTGTTCATCACTTTTAATTAATTAGGTATCCATCATCCTCTTTTGCAACATCTAAAGTTCTCTACAGTCTTTCTCATCATGACCTACTATCTTACAAAATTTACAATACACACTAAGCATGCACTTGCAATCTTCTGTAAGTGCAGGAATTCCTCATACGTGTGACCTCTATTCTGGCATATTCTAGACCAAGGAATTCCTTGTGTGTTTAATTGTTTTTTCACACTAGCTGCGACATAGTTCACAAGCATTGTGCAATTATCCTTATGGGGCCCACCTGTTGTGCACCTTGTACACCATAGTTCCTCCTGAAACTCCTTTATTCTTTTAATGTCCTGGAGCTGCAACGTAATATTGGCAATATGTGACTGAATTTAGATCAATCCCGAGGTAGTGTCTCCAACAAAAGAGGCTTCTAAATTCATTGTTATTTCAATAGCATATTTTTGCGACACAAGTTTCTATTGGATCAACGGAGTTTGTGTATGTTGTAGCAAGAAAGCAATAAACCATTCCTTTTTCTGCACATCCGACATTTGCAAACTCACTTTGGGCATTAATGTCTTAAATATTTGGTCAAAGTCCCAAATATATTATGTCTGTAATAGCTTAATTTATTTGATCTCAGTGATGCAATGTGATTCATACTTCGCCTTTTTTAATTCATCTATAAAACCCAGTGGAATATCGTTGAGTGTTTTAAGGAGCACTGCTATGGGTACTATGGAAAATTTCATATACCATTCCATTGCACGACCTCATAGGGTAGTGATCATTTGTGCTTTCTTGATATTTTCATCCTAGATCTGTCGTATAGTCCAAACAACATTGGAAATAAACCAATGATTCTCAAGGTATTCCAACCCATTTCCATTGAATATTGAGAGCTTAATGTCAGCTCCATCCATTGTATTTGTTGGTGGTACAGTCGAAGTCTGGATAAGGAAGTATGACTTCCTTAATGTTAGAATTTCTTATCCACTATTTACATGGTTAGTAGTACTTGTATTTACAGAAATACTTGTATACAGGTTTGGACATATTACCTCTGGTACAGTAGGCTATTTGTGAAAATGTTATTTTTTCGGTGCTTCAATTGACCGTTCTAAATCGTATTCATCTTCTGAGATAGAATCATATTATTCTTATTTGTCACAATATCCTTCATCTAAGTATGACACAAAATTGCATCCTTCATATTCTCCATCTATTATGAAATTCTGTCATTCTAACATAGCTTTCCTTCTTTTACAATATCATAATCTTCTTCCACTTCTTAAAAAGATTGGCTCTAGTTCAATTCCGCTATCTCCTAGGAACATCTCTCTCTAGGGATATGTTGAGACATTGCCACCCTTTTCTATTTAGCCTATCATTTGTAGAACACCTTTTTCACATATAATCATTTTTATCAACGTCTTTAAAGATGACAGATATCTGTTGCGTCGTCCTTGAATTTTTTTTCGCTCTGGCTCATTGTATGAGGTTGTTGTGTCAACAACAAACTTCGTGATATATCCATCTAGAATATTGTCCACACAAAAGTCCACATCCCTTGATATAGGGATGTTGACTCCTTTTAGTCGCTCAATTCACTTCTTCAGTTCTCCTCCTTGAAAAGTATTTTGTTGGGTTTCCAACTTAGACAACCACTCATGCAACACGATGGGAAACTCGGAAAGGAAAATATCATAAATTTATGAATAAATGTACTGGCCCAACCAGTTTGTTAGGTTCCACCGAGATCCTTCGCTCTCTTCTCCTGCAAAATTTAGCTCTCTAGAATCCACCGAGTCTTGGATTTCTAGTTTCATGAGATGCCACAACATATCCTTCACCACAACACTTCAAGGGCCTGACAACAAAACCATTTGTTGTATTTCATACCTTTATTTGTCCCTAGACACAGGTTCAGTCGCTCTTTCTTAGTACAAGAAATCCAAATATATCGTCCCAATGGAGCAGATGTCACCCATCAACACCTACAATAGATATGTTGTCTCACCTGATATATCTAAATTTTATCGGTAACTGCAAGAACCACATTTCTGCAGTTTGTGTGGGAGGGTGTTTTAGTATCTTGTATATGTGCCAAAGACTTCCAACGAATACCAGGAAGGTGGGTGACATGCATGCATAGTATTTCAATACCAATTAAGTAAACTAATCGTCAATAGACATCATAAGCATACTCATTAATATAAGGGAACAATCATGCATTTATCTAGTTGCAACAGAATAATCATCTAATTATTTAACACAACATCTACACATTTAAAAAAGCTACACATCATCCATGCATATACACATCATATAACATGGAAACCCATCCAGGAAAAAACCACAAGGTGCTTTTCATCTAGCATTGGCATGAGGAAATAGATCAACCTTTTATTTGGGCACAAAGATACAGAACTTGTTCAATATATTATGTTCCATCTTTACATAATTTTCCTCCCTCTCATGCACTCTAATTTCCTCTATTTCTCATTCTACTCTACTCCTACTAGCGATCCACACAAAGCCTATATCAACTCAAACTTCTCTACGTTTCTTTGCAATCAGCTACAAAACTACTACTCTGATGCACTCATCTATATAAAGTCATTAACCAAAACTATCTATCTCAATTCTAGCATGAGAATCTTTTCCAAGAGTCTGGAGATTACTCAAAATTATTGTATCAAGTAATCCACTAAAACCAGCTAACCCATTTACAGCTTGGTTTCCTTCTTTTATATCCATATTATACACTTGATATAGATCCCGTAAATGCTTGTTACAGACCCAATACCGACTCGATACAGACTCTAACAGACTCATTACATATTCCTCTGTAGTCTCTATCCTAGCCGACTTACTATCTTCATCCAACATGTTGTCTTTCCTACTATAGAAACATAGCAAAAAGGTGTTATCAGCTTGACCTAAAAATATTCCTTCGCGTGTGTGGTTTCCACCAAATCCAGCCGATCTCGTACCCATGATCACTAAGTACCATTTCTTTCTCAGTGTTACATGTTGCTATCATTTTCTTGTCATTACGCTTCTTCACACGACTGCTTCTGCAGATATTATGCCATGTCATGTCATATGTTTCTCTATCCTTATGTCGTGGATTACTAATATGTTATAGCTTCCTTGTCCCACACCTTTTCTTTTTCTTCTTATTCTCTTTCCTTCTTATGTTGCAACCTTCTTCCATTTTCCTTGATGCCCCTTCCTCTGTTGTAGCTCCTTCCATTTACTCTTTTATGGTCCTTCTCCATACATAGGCAGAATTCACCTACCATCCTAGGGCCCAACAAGAAGTCTACGAATCCATTAGGAAAAAGGAAACACCTATAGGTTTCACTCTCTCCTCATCCAAACACAAGTTCGCATGACTAACCCACCTACCCATCCAAAGCACTGCATGAATCATGCATAGCCAACACATCCACAACACTCTATTTCACCACCCCACACTACACAGGATAGGAATATCGCTTCATTTCTCTGCATTTACCTCATAAAATCCAAAACTTACAATGTTTACCAATGTATGCAACAAAATTCAAACCTATTGTATGCCTTTAGAGAATCCCATGCAGAATTAAAGCCAATACTTCTCAAGCATCTAATTAGTAAAAAATAACGGTAGGTTAAGGTTCAAATTTTTCTAAGTTTGTATGCTCTCCTATATCCATCCTATTTCCTCTTGATTTATACAATTTCCTCTACACAATGCTTGTTTCTTGTTAATTCATCAATGTAGATAATGTGCAAGGATATTTATCATGGTGTGTGAATTCTACTTCTTAGTCAATGAGTGATAGATTCAAATGGATATGAAATGATTGGTGGAAATTATAGATTGAACCCCTATATTTTCCACCATTCTAAGATACGATTTTGTAAAGGAAGCACAATCTAAAATTTATTTGAGACCAGATGTTGCTTCTTCTCTATTTTAGGGACACCTTCAGGAGTAGGAGGAATTCCACCAAGCACCAAAGAATTTCTAGATTTATTCATTATTTGAGATTTCTTTGGAATATATCGTACAATAATTGGTATATTTTTTCCACTCAACATATTTTTCATTCACCCTATTTATCTCTTCAATAGGCTCATAATATATATTTTAAAAGAAATGTATAAGGAGATGACCTCCCTCCACATGATAAGAGTTCTCTACTTGCTAAATAAACATGGCTTTATAAATGATCAAATTAAAAAATATTTAACTTTCAAGCATGAAGGAGGAAAATACTTCGTGAGAAATATTCTCTTTTGAGATGAGAGAAATCGGGTTAAGAATTTCATGAACACAATCATTTGAATTTTTGGTCCAATGTAGATATTGGTAAAAATATACAAGGATATGCACAAATGTTTCGTATTGTATATAAGCCATGATAACAAATAGGAAAATATATTTCTTTCTATTGCAACTCTTTTACAATAAAAAATATGAAACGCATCATAAGACCAAGAACCCATGAAGCAAAATCTAGTGATACAGTGCCTACAAATGTTAGAGGTTAAATTTGATCACCAACACTTATAAATGTGTATAGTGCATATGAATACTTCTAATACCATATCATGATAAGAACATGTCACACTTTCATCTACCATCTCACCCAATGGACATTCCAATTGGCTCTATTATATAGCCAAAGGATCCCTGTAATGATACACTAAATTATTGGTAACAAAATAGATCCATTTACCTTAAATTAGAGGGCATGGAGTATGGTCGTGTTGGTATATTTGTTGAGAATAAAGAAATCCTGGATTTGGTCTAATATAACATTTTCTAAACCACATTTTTCCAATCATTTTCTCCATAAGAATAAATGCTATAGTTACATATATCAATGAAATCTAAGCGTAATAGGGGAATCTTAAGGATTTCACTTCATTTATAACAATGGAAAATTACAATTCCACTAAATATTTTGATGTTAAATTTTGATAGTAACAACCTAAAAAATTCTAAATCATATAACATTTATACTACACCTTATATATATAGAAGTATTTACATATTAACCCGTATGAATAATGGAGGTATCAAATAAATATAAATTGAAGAACATAGAAGAGAGATCTCACTCAACCATTGTAATTTTGGATGCATGTGTACCATAGTTCATCATAACATATATAGAATGAAATGCATGAGTTGAGCAACTAAATGTGGATAAGTATTTTCTTGTTAAAATATTTATGCAAAAAAGAGTTTATTAATAAAGCATGAACGAGTGGAATTGTTGGACACAATAGTCACACTCAGGGAGGGTGAATAAGTGTGTTAGAAATTTAATCCTTTTTAAACTTTTATGTTATCAATTACATCATCATATTCATCATCCAAATAAACCATGAGTTATAAGGACAACAATCACATCAAAGAGGGACACAACAATATATGTAATGTAAGCTTTATTTATGATAATGGAAGACTTCAATCTTCGTGATTACAATAAACACCAATTGATACGATGAGAACCAACTCTTACAAAAAGAATGAGCCAAATAATTATTTGCTCACGCAATGAATTCACCAAAATATTTGGTAAATCAGATAAGCCATAAGGCAAGTATATATTAATGATAAGATATGAGATGATGATAATAATTACAAAGGAAGCTCACCTTTATAGGCTTTGATCGTGAAGGGCTACACCCTTTCATGTAATTAACTAATCTATTTAATAATTTATTTTATATTCGTCACATTGCCACTCTCTTAGAAAGGTTTTGTCCTCAAAGCCTTATAATGTTGTCGTGTCATTCTTTGTGATGTCGTGGCTGATGAAACATGTTGATACGAACTGCTAAGTATAGAGAATAACTTTCGATATGTGGATGGGTCAATCCAAAATAAATTGATTTGTTGTTGATAGTTGGGATTCCCTACTGATCTCTCGTCGGGAGCTTTGATCATATTAGTATCATTATCTTTCAACATTTCCCACTTTTTAGAATTTCGATTTTTATTGTTGGGGTGTTGATAGGGAATTTTCACAATGTCACTTTCTTTTACGAGTGTTGTATTTTGAGCATTTATGCTAGTTGGAAGTTGTATTTTCATCCCTTTAGGTTTTAAGGTTTCATTCTGTATTTTTTCCAAACATTTTTCCAACTGCACATAATCATTTTGAAACTTCTTAATCACTTCTACTTGTGCTTTTCTGTCAACTTTGGACTTCTTAAGTTGTTCCTTAAGATCTTTGTTATGAATTATGATGCAACTATTTTCTTCCTGATTGTCTAGAAGTTTCCCTTCAATTTCTTCTATAGATTGTTCTGTCTTTCGACTATTTTTCAACTTCTTAATTTTCGTGACTAGTGTTTTCTTATGATTCCTTAATATAAAAATTTATTCGGAATTGTTGGATAGTGTTTTATTACTTTTTACGATCTCCGAATTATGAGTCTTTTTAGAGTCATCATTTTGTTGTTGAAGAACTTTTATATGTTGTCGATACGGGTTGATCACTGATTCTTGATTTTCTAATTTATGTTGTATCTACGTTAGTTCTTCGTCCTTGTCGCTAACAATTTTGTTCAATCATTTTATTTCTGCGTCATAATCGTTTATTTCTTTCTTTATATCTTGATTTTCCAATGTCTAATTAAAATCATTTTCGTCTTTTAATTTCTGAATTTGGGCAGACAATTTTTTTATATGATTTTTTTGCTCAAAAAATTTTGTTTTTTGAGCTCTTTTTGCATCTCATGTATTTTAATTATTATTTCCGAGTTCGTATTTGTGTCACATAATTCTTCATTGTCTCTTCGACAATGCTTTAACTTGGCTTCTAATTTCTCTATTTGTAGTTGCAACCTAGATTCCATGATCTCTGATTTTTTTTTTCTATTAATGATAAATGGCTATCAATTTCTTGACGAGCCTTCCTTTGACTTCCCCACCTAAGTTCAATCTCACTTGATTTTTAGTATCAATTATTATGCACATTTTTTATCTTTTATTTCTCTTAAGTTTTGTAAAATATGAGTAGATTGGGTGGTTGGGAGGAATGAGTGTTATATTCCCCACCCAAGTTCAAATCTCACTTGCTCTTTACTAATAATTATTATGCACTTTTATATTAAAAATCAAACCCACTTAAGAAAACAGGTGTGGTTTCACTTTTACCCTCTCTCTTTTTTTTCCTTTTACTTTTATCTTTTCTTTTTCTTAACTTTCCTTTTTCTTAATTTTTTTTTTTTAACCTTTTTTTTTCTTTCCCTTTTTTTTCTTTTAGTTTTTTTTTTGTCTTTACCTTTTTTTTCACTTTTTTTTTTAACTCTTTTTTTTTTACTTTTATTTTTATTTTCTAATTTTTTAAGGACAAAGTACTATTTTTTTGGGAAACCCAAATCTACACAAGGTGTAAATAATGTGAAACCCAAAAATTCAGGGAAACGTGGGTGATGGCTAAAGGCCAAAATTATGGCCAAAGGCCAGGATCTAGCCAATGAGGCTCTAATACCAAATGAGTTGAATATTCATTCGCTCACACAATGAATTCACCAAAAGACTTGGTAAATCATATAAGCCATAAGGCAAGTATATATTAATGATAATATGAGAGATTATGATAATAATTACAACGGAAGCTCGCATTTATAGGATTTGAGCGTGAAGGGTTACACGCTTTAATGTAATTAACTAATCTATTTAATAATTTATTTTATATTCATTACACTTATCCTAGTTTTCTTAGCTCCAACTAAGAAAGGGTTGAGGAGTCCAATTCTCAAGTGCAAGACTCAACTTGCAAGCTTTATGGAAATCTCTGATTGTCATCAATCTATTGTACAAACATACCCCTACTCATCAACTAGTAAATCAACATGTCCATTGTTTTCATGTCATCTTCTTCACTTGTCACATTATCAATATGTCTTCCTCTCAAGGTGACATTGTCATATTGTTGTAGGTGTCACCATCAAGCATTTCATGCATATATCTCTCTAAACATTCATTATCATAGAATATCATTTTCGTCATATCAATGCATGATTGTTTCGTTTAATTTCTGTACAATTCATCACTCATGCTTGTCACTTTCTAGGTAGAATTGTTAGATTTTTCACCCACTTTTATAATAACATACGCTTCAATGAACTAGGTCTTTCATATTGTGACTTTTATTTCCAAACTATGCTAAAGATTCATCTTTTGAACTTACCATTAAGTATGCATATACTTAGATAACTTTATCCTTGTGATTATATTATCAAAACTTGAACATGTCATGGTATTGTGCAAGGGTGATTTGTAGATAATATTGTTTTCTATTAAGGACAAACATTTAGACAATCCAATATATGAAGTTGCCAACATACCTCATGCCTTTGAAACTTATTCTATGGTGTATTCAACCCTTGTTAGTATTAATTCTTGCACATGATCTAGGAACTAGGAATCAAAATCATCAAAGAATTATTAACAAATTACTCATGAATTGGCAATAATCGGAACCAGAAATGGTTTCCTCTTTGTATATTTTATAAACAATAAAGGGTTACAATTCCCATGCAAGAGTAATGGCTTAACTCCATGAAGAATTCGAATGCCTAAGGGAACAATTCGAATTCCATAAGTGAGTCTAGCTTAACTGACTCTTTGCCATGCAATACCACTCAGTTAACCACTTGACAAAAAACCTTAATTGACTCACCAATCCTAACTGAAGTTGGAGTGCAATAAATGACTTAATCTCAACTGAAGGAGATCAAACACATGTCATAGCAACCAACCATCAAGTGCTAGTACTGCATGACTCCAATAAACCTTGATGAGGTTAACTGAAGCTGAACTGACCATCGGGAGTTGGTGAAGGCGCCTAGTTAGCTCCAGTTCATTAAATAATAATAAATAATCAATAAATAATGATTAAATAATATATTTAATGCATGGAGGCGCCTTAACTGACTGTAACTGATTGGTTGAACTGAAAGTAACCACCAGTTAGCATGCAGGTGCATTAATGTCACACAGATCACCCTTGGAGTGCTCCAGTTAGCCTCCTTGACTATAGGGAAGGCTAAGTTAGCCTCCTTGACTGTAGGTAGGCGTGAGGATGACTAGGATGAAGGTAATTAATGCTCCACTGATGTCAATTAAACTTAGGATAGTGGTTTAACTAGGCCAATTTGACCAAAAGAGTGTGTATGATGGTAAATGTCTCCAACACCCCCCCTTAAGCTATACTCAGGAAGAGTTAGAAAACATATGTGCATAAAAATGTTAGGGCCCTGGTAACTAAGGCCATAGGTCACCCTGTACAATAAAGCAACTGAAACAATGCTCAAAACAAACTAATTGAGGAAAAGAGGGAAAACCCAGTGGGAACAAAACCCCCCCTCAAGCTGAACACTGAAAGTAGTCTGGATCACCCTGATGAACTCACCCCCAACAGTGAACGGAGGTAAGTGAACTTATTTTCTGAAAATCTCTTGGTGAAGATGTCTAGAGGAATCTTCCACTTTGGAAGAATAACAATGCACTCAACTGGATCAGAAACATAAACAGCTGCACGGTGAAAACTGGACCCATGTAGAGCAACTGAAATCATCTGAAGAGAGAGCAAAGGTTCTTGAGGATTCAAACCATGTGTGGAACACTCAAGAAACTGATATGTTGCAGCCTTGAACAGCAAACCATGAGTGTCCAATGCGGATGCAGAATGTCTTCCTCTTTACTAGTTCTGTGAGGAGATGAGCTTGTGACCAAAGGTAGAGAATCCCTGGGACTCTGGAGAGCGAATGCTTGAGCTCCATAATCTGATATAGCTTCAGAAATATCTAATGATTCACAAAATAAAATATCAGCAACCTCACAGGAGGAAACTAACACCAAATCCCCATAAGCAAATTTGAAGAAGAATTGCGGTACTTGATTTTTCACACCGAAATTGGTGAGAGCAGCTACAAGCATGACTGAAATCTGTTGGATTTTAAAATATGAACAAAATAATATCAGATAAGAATGTATATCAGATATAAATAAGTTCACAATAGATCCAAAACTGTGAAACGAAATCAAATCCCCGGCAGCAGTTTTGTAGGAGACTTGCGGTACTTGTTTCTTCACACCGTTGATGAGAACAGCTACAAGCG
>LPNX010594049.1:25277-36481 GCA_001517045.1 Pseudotsuga menziesii | reverse complement strand
GAGCTTTCAGAGTATCCCACAAATATACCCTTCTTTCCTGAAGGATCTAATTTAGTCCTCTTCTCTTTTGGAATGTGGATGTACACAGGATAGCCGAATCTTCTGAGATGGCTGACTTCTAGTTTCTTGCTGGAGAAGACTTCTTGAGGAGTCTTGTTCTCAAGTACTCTATGTGGAGTACGGTTATGTACATACACCACTGTTCTGGCAGCTTCCGCCCAAAGATGCATAGGAAGGTCTTGATCATGAAGCATTTCTTTTGCAGCTTCCATGATAGTTTTGTTCTTCCATTCTGCAACCCCATTCTATTGTGGATTATAAGGAGTGGACAACTCCCTCTTAATCCTTGATTATTTTCATAGCTCTTTGAATTCATTTGAAGTGAATTCTTTGCCATTATCTGATCAAATGGTCTTGATCTTCTTTTCAGTATGGTTTTCAATCAAGGCTTTGAATTATTTGAACTTACTGAATACTTTGTCATTATTATCCATGAAGTAAACCCATTTATTCCTAGAAAAGTCATCAATAAAAGAAACATAATATGCATACCCGCTTAGAGAGTTTGAGGACATAGGACCGCATACATCGGAGTGGATTATTTCCAAGATTCCTTTTGCTTTGCTTTCACTGCTTCAAAATGTCTTCTTTTTATTCTTTCCTTTTGCACATCCTTTGCAGACCCCATCATGTTTTGCTTGTAATAGGTAGTGCTTTGTAATGCACATGTGCAAGCCTTCTATGCCAAAGTTCACTTGGCTCTACTGTGTCATGGACCAACGCTTTTTCTGGATGGCCCTTCAATTTGTATAATCCTCCTTCTTGTTCTCCAATTACTACCACATCATCGATAGTCTTTTATTTTGGCCACATGATGAATTGACCATCTATGAATGCAACCCACATTCCTTTTGCATATAATGTTGATATGGAGAGAAGGTTCTTCTTGAGTCCTGACACAAACAATACTTCTTTCATTGTTAGGGATTTTCCAGAGTCTAACTTATATGAATATTCCCCACTACATTTTATTGGATATTGGTAGTCATCTCCTAGCTTTACCTTGTGAGGTGATTCATGCTCTGATAGTCTCACAAAGGATTCCTTGAATCTAGTCATATGTTTGGAAGCCCCACTATCTATAAGCCAATCATCACTACCATGAGTAATGTTACCTTTGAGAGCTGATATAAGAACATATTCGTCATCGCTTGAAGAATCTTCACTTTGATATCTAGATCTCTTTTTGGATGGTTCATCATCCTATGTAGTATGAGCATTATGTCTTCTTTTGTTGCTCTTCTTTACTATCTTTTGTTTGTTAGGACAATTCCTTGCATAGTGTCCTTCTTCATCACAAGTATAGTATATGATCCTAGATACATATCTCCTAGCATTATCTTTGTGAAAGTGCTTACCTCTGGAACCATGAGATCTTCTCTTGCTTGAATTGGAGTGAGACTTGGAGTGTACCGCAAGAGCTTGGTCTTTGCTTCCCATCTTCTCTTCTCGAGCTGCTATCCAAGATTCTTCTTGAGAGCACTCTTCCCATAGTCTTCTGAACTTGACTAACTTCTTCCTAGCACAGATTCCTTGGATGAAATAATCCCATGACCTAGGAAGGCCATTCAATGTAGTCATTACAATCTCTACATTTTCCACTTCTTCATCAACTGCTTCTAGTTGCTCTTTAATTTGAGAAACTCTTGTCAAGTAAGACTGGATTATTTCTACATTCTAAATCTTCACATTCTTCAGTTGGTTTCTCAGGGTCATCTTCCTATTGATGTTCTTCCCTTCAAACAATTTGGTTAGGGCATCAAACATAGATTTAGGTGTCTTCAGAGAGGACACCTATGGGATAAGGTGATCCTTAATAGAATCAGAAATGATCCTCTTTCCCATAACCATCTTCTTCTTATGTCAGGCCTTTTCCTCATCTCCCTCTGGAACTGGAACCTCCTCATGGATGTAGGAGTCTAATTCATTTTATTCCTTACCAGGGAGATCCTATACTTCCATGCTTGGAAGTTATCAGCTCCCTCAAGATTTTCATCAAGCTTGGTATGATGAGACATCTTAACTGAGAACCTTAAATGGAAATACAAAATATTTTAGATCTTACCAGGTTCAAGATGTCGGATCTAAAACTTGAGCTGAAATCCTACAGAGCTTGTTCAGTAGCAAACTAGGGTTTTGCTTTTCGGAGTTTTATCCACCCAAATCCCTTGAAATTTTTCCCTAACTTCGATTTTGGGAAGGAGATCAATCCCAGATTGGGCTCACTGATAAATTCCTCTTCTATGAAAAACCCTAATTTTTGACAGCAGTGACAGGTCCAAAACTAAAAAATCTCATAATTAGATTCTGCTTCGACAGAAAGATGTGCCCTAAGGAGGACAGTTGTTCCACCTTACTTTTGCTGAAAATCTATAGAGGAAGATCCACAAACTAGGAAGCCCTAGTTCCCACAGCTGCACAGTGTCTTCTTCTCAGGTTAACTCTGATACCATGTTAGTTTTTCAACATTAAGATAACATTATGTTAGGATCTTTACTGAGAGAATAACAAGTACATCAATCAAACACAAGAGACAATTAAAACAATTTTTTTTATCAAGGAAACCATAAATGGAGAAAACCCTGCAAATTCCTTAGAGATAGAATCAACACAACATGTAAAACCCCAAAACAGTAAGATGCACTCCCGACAGCAGTAATCTTCTTCTTGTCTAGCCCCAGTGTCTTCTCTTTCCTCAACTATGCGCTACACTTGAGTGTGTGAGTGATGTGTGCTAAATAGAGATCCTAGCTCTCTATTTATACTAATCTCGACATTACTAAAACCCTACTATGGTCAACCTCTACTAGGAGAGTCTAATAACCCTAGTGCGCTGGAACTACGAGGACTTTAACCCTTACAAAATCGGAGGGTTTCCCACTATGAATTGACATGACTTGTTTACATTATTGATCCTCCCGATCGTAACATTGGGGCATGACAACATGAATCAAATTCATAATAGATACATCTAAGAATAAACATCGGGTTACAATACATAAATACATAGATGAATACATTCTGAAGTTACAAATACATCAACAACCCTTTCTATCTCCAACATGACTCACATACACTTGGATTGTGTATATTCTTTAATCAGGGTCTAGTTTTGTCTGTGTATTCACCTCCGAAGATACTTTGAGTGTGCATCAAGCACTAACCTTGAATTTGCATACACAACTTGTAGGTTTTATACATACTTCCACATTATACAATCACCGTGTATACTAACATATCATCTGATTTTAGTGTATGTTAATATATCAATTCCACCTCTATGTATATAAGCATACATAACCTTACTGTGTATTCATTTCCATCTTCATGTCATTACTTTGTGACACCTTTTCTTCTCGATAAACCATATCTTAATTTCTGAATGTATACTTCTTGAACTGTTTAAAAGGAAACATGCTAGATTATCATACCTTTCAAAATTTATCTAGAATGAATATTTTGGCAGAGTAGAATGTATAGAGTTTACAAAAGAATGCAAAACATGTTCTTCAGAATCTGATTGTCACGTCAACCTCTGCTGCTGAAAAATTTATATTGTTTTGAAGGCTTCAAAACTTGCACTATGTGTTGTTAAAACCCTAGACCAAGTCCAAAAATGGATTGTCCTATAGAAACATAGAATAACATAAGTTAAACCAAAGATAATCCTTCTCCTTGGAAAAATTCGAGACAATGTATGACTACGTATGTTTGAACTGCTGCCATCCAAAATTCCTCGAACCAATCTCTACTACACATAGAGGTAAACTTGTTCTACTTTACATCCAACTAGTGAGTGAGGGAATTTGCCTATTAATACACATTTTTCACAATAATCTGGGGTCGACCTGATATATATTTTAATTTTATTGTTTTGTTTAAAACACTTTGATTGGGACAACTTTCAAGGAATTGTATAACCTTTAGAAGACTGACTTTCCATACTTGATATTTCATGTTTAATTTACACTTTTTCTGGACTAGCTTGTCACCAAGACCATTTTAACATTGTTTTACCCTTTCTTCCAAATTCCTATTCAATAGACTATGTATTCTTTTTTTAGATGGGCCGCCACGTCATATTTTAATAGGTTTGTTAAGTACTTCAATGTTTTGTATATCATGCACTTAAGGTCTATCAACCAAGGCTTCAAATTCCTTCATCAAGTAGTAAAGGATTCAACAATATGTACATCAACAAGGAAATATGGCTTTATGTTCAAGGTCTCCATATCATGTACATCAAGCCACCATATGCCAAATTCAACATCCCACCATGTGTATGGGTTTCAACATCGAAATTACTGCATTTGGGTTCCAATACCCAAGCTATCACATGCCAAGGAACGATGATGAGTATCATATCCAAAGGCTAAAAACTAAGACCAGGTCAAGTGTAAGGGATTCATTTATGCGTTCTTTCAAATAATAGGGGATCATGAGAAAGGAGTTGTTCATAAACACATTAAAGACACCACACACATGACCCACACCATATTTACCATTCCTTAAAGAATAAAAGGACCATTATACTAATCGTATGCACATGACCTTAATACAATAATTAACTATGCAAACTAAAAATGACCACAGAATGGATGATTTGGCCCATTTTGTCTTCCAAAGGCTTCTTCACCATGCAAGACACTTCATGGGATTCTTCAACTGCCTCAACTAGACATGAGGACCTGTAAGGGTCAAGATCCATCATGCCACCCCCTATGGGGGTGTCAATCCTCCTTATGTCTCATGACCATCTCTAGGGGTACCATGACCCCATAAAAAATATTAAATGACCTGAATAAACCTTCTTCACTATAATTTTTTACAAACATTCATATAGTAATATCCAAAGTATAGACTATATGCCATATCTTACAAAGTATGTTTTGAGACCTTTAGGGTTACAACATTTTCCTTCTATAGTTGAGCATAGGAATATCATTGTTCAGGTGCAAATAGTTGTAGATGTTAGGAATTTGTTATGATGTGTTTGCAAGCCTAGGTTCATAGGCGAAGTCACCCACAGAAGAATATAAACACATGCATTAGTTCATAATGAACTAAGTAAATCCCATAGCATAGGAACCTTACTTTTATAAGTGGATCGTTAAGCGGAAAAACCCCACCACTCCATCCCTTGACATATAGAGGTAAGTTGGTCTCTTCATAATGAACAATAAACAAATTAAATACACCTAAAATGAAAGTAATATATAAAACAGAGTATGTATTCTCAATGTCAATAAATAAGATAAACATGAAAAGTAATTTCATAAGCACATGAAAGTGTACAACACTAATATGTAGAAATGATCCTCATACAGGAAAAACAAACAAGGATAGCAGTAGATAACACTTAGGTTCAGTTCTTCAAACAAGTTTTTGTTACGTAGTAGAAATAAAGATGTCCTTAAGATCTAGCATTTTATTATCCTACGATTTTTTTATTTATTTCCGGATTTTAGGGACATTAGAAGTGGTATGAAGGCCTAGATTCAAACACTAAGAGACCTAATGGGCGCTACCAAACATTCGTTGCATAAATAAACATTTCAAAATTGTTTTTGAAATTTTTGTTTAAACTAACAGAAAATTATTGTTACTAAATATTTTAATTTCATGATTTAAAGAACAATATAGATCATGAATATAGAAGAATAGAAAAACCGATAATGAAACATGAATTCCCCAACACGAGAAAAATATATGGTGGTAGAATTAAATTTTGATCTAATGAAAACCATGCATAGTCTACAAGTACACTTGCAAAGTTTCAAGGATGACAATATGAATGAAAGAACAAAGCAGCAAGCAACAATGAATATTTACTTTGAAACATGATGAGAGGAAGCCCTCACAGACAACCTACCTATTTCACCATTAAAACTAAATAAAATAATCACCACAAAAAGGCCAGCAGCCCAAGGGAATGGGGGAAAGAAGAGAACACACCTGAGCTTCTAGAAAGAAATTATCAAGTTCGTTCTAGTGATAATTCACTTTATCCTTGTAGAAAGAGGCAAAAAAATGAAGAAAACCTCCAAGGATAATTTCAAAAATAAAATCCCCAACCTATGAGGGAGAGATGAATACTGAGGAGAGATTCAAAGAGTGGCTTCTAGGTATGATAAAATAATTTTGACTACACAACTACTCTAGTAAAATGAAATCTTGTCTAAGGATCTATAATTTAAATGGAAAGGCAACTAGATGGTAGAGGTACCTAAAGCACACCAAAAAGGATGAAGTAAATGAAATCAAATGGAGTAATTTTCACCGAGTATTTCAGGAGAAATACATGTCTAAGATATTCTTTGATAGAAAGGTGAACAAATTTCATGAGTTAAGGATGAGCTCCATGACCATGGATTCCTTCATTAACATATTTTTGGATCTATTACATTACATGCCTTACATAAAGGACAAAAAAGTGAAGATACAATAGTTTCTGGCATGTCTTCCTCCCAATTGTCGAGAGAGAATTGAGTTTGACATGCCCAAAACTTTGGACACTACCTTACACAAATCTAGGATTCGTTATGATCATGGACAATTTATGAAAAATAACATAAACAGAAGTAGAGACAAATCTAGTACCTTCCCGAACAACCAAAAACCTGGTTTTAAACCACCATCATACATAAAACGGAACAATATTTCTCCAGTGAACAGAAACTTCAACAAGACAAATACAAGACCAAATGTGCCTACACCAAATATCAACTCACTAGGAGAAAATAGAGGATCCAAGGATTCCCCACTATAGGTTAGTTGTTGGAAATTCAAAGGACCCCATTATGCCAGATATTGTCCAAATAGGACTTGTGGAATATTACACAATCTATAGGAATACCTAACGGTAGAAGAACATGGCTAGCACACCGAGGATCTATGTAGCACTTGATGGAGGACAAGCATAGCATCAGTCCACTATGGTCGAAATAGAAGGTAAGGTTTCAAACAATTATATTTCATTTTTTATTGAAATGGATGCTTTATGGAGCTATGTATCACCCAAAATTGTTGAAACATGTAAATTAGACAAAGGACAACATGAGAAACCATGGTTGGTACAATTAGCTAGTTGTACCAAAAGAAAGTTTCAGAAAGAGTGAGAGTTTATCAGGTAAACTTGAATTGTTTTCTCACTAAAATAGATTTGAATATCTTACCCTTAGGTTATATGATATTCTTATCAACATGAACTAGTTGGAACAACACCATGTCATGCTCGATTTCCCTAACAAGTCAATCTTGTGCATGGATATCCAAGGGAATCATACAAAGGTTCAATGCATACCTATGAAGGTTTTAGTTAGATATATATCCATATGACAGGTGAAGAAGTGTATAAGGAAGGGCTACAAACTGTTTGTAGTAAACATCCATGATGAAGAAACTAAGAGAGAGTTGTACATCGAGGACTTTTCAATTGTTGTGGAATTTAAGGATGTATTTCCTGAGGAAATACTAGGATTACCACAAAAATGGGACTTAGAATTTTCTAGAGAGTTGAAACTAGAGTCAATACTGGCTTCAAAAGCCCCATATTGCATGAGCGCACCAGAATTGGTGCAGCTCAAGTTGCAGCTATAGCAGGTGATTGACAAGGGCTATATCTGACCGAGTGTCTCCCCTTAGGGAACACCTATAATTTTTGTAAAAGAGAAGGATGATACAATGCGGATGTACATCGATTACCGCCAACTTAACAATATGACCATCAAGAACCATTACCCACTCCCTAGGGTCGATGACTTGTTCGATCAAGTTGAAGGAGTAAGGTTCTTTTCAAAGATAAAACTGGGGTTCGGATACCATTAGGTACGTATCCACAATGAAGATATACATAAAAGGGAATTTCAAACATGATATGGCCACTATGAGTTTGTAGTAATTCATTTTGGGATAAACAATGCACCCACAAATTTTATGGGCATGATGAACAATATCTTTAGTAAATACCTAGATAAGTTTGTATTGGTATTTATATATGACATACTAGTTTACTTGAAGAGTAAAGAAGAAAAATATGACCATCTCTACATAGTACTATGGGTTTTATGAGAACAACATATTTACACTAAGTTTAGTAAATGCAATTTTTACAAACCACATATACAGTACCTAGGTCACATCATTTCTAAGAAGGGGATAGTTGTTGACCAAGAAAAGATTAAAGCCATAGAGGATTGGCTTACCCCTACTTGCGTCATCGGCATTAGGTCATTTTTTCTATTAGAAAGTTATTATCGAAACTTCATTGAGAAATTTGCAAGGATTTCCTGTCCCATGACCAGCTTACAAAATAATAAAAACAAGGTTTTGTGGAAAACCAAGTGTGAGGAAAGTTTTCAGAAGACGAATAAGCTTTTGACTACTGCACTAATACTATGAATTGCGGATCCTCATGGGGATTTCGTTGTTTGCATATATGTGAGAAAGGAATGACTTGGGGGATTTATCATGCATAATGATTTTTTGATCTATTACGACTCACAAAAATTAAAGCAGAAAGAAAAAAATGATTCCACCCACGATATTGAGCTAGCAGCCATTATCCATGCCTTGAATATGTGGATGCACTACCTCATGAGGAAGAATATTCTTCTGAAGATAGACAACATCAGTCTGAAGTATATTGTCAACCATCTAGATCTAAATTCTAGGAAGGCCATATGGTTTTCTTTCCTTATAGAGTACCATTTTGAATTAAAGAATATGAAGGGAAAGGAAAATAAAATTGTTGATGCTTTAAGTTAAAGACCTCATATGTTATATGAGGTAACATTAAGATAAACCAATTCATATTTTCATGATAGGATCAGGATGAAAAATAGAGTTTACCATTTCTTTGTTGAAGTCATCTAAAATATCGAAGAGGACAGCTTGTTTTAACAACAAAAATAGTGTAAGGTAGATGAGTCCTAACAATTGTCGTCCAAAGAGAGATTGTATGTTCTATAAGGAGGAGATATCGGGTCCAATACCTAATGGAATTTCATCATACATGCTACTCGTGGCATCTAAGATATCAAAAAATGATATCAGTAGTAAATATACACTTTTTATGACCTAATTTAAATGTTGACATAGCATTATTCATCGCAAAAATGTCAAGAGTGTTAGCTAGTCAAAGCTAAGCACCAACACCCTTCGAGATTGATACAACCGTTGTCCATTCCAGAATGGAAGTGGGAGGTCATTATTATGTATTTTATTACAGGACTACCAAAGAGAAAAAAGAAAAATTATTCCATATTTGTAATGGTTGACAAGTTATGTAAAATAGAAGACTTTATCCCATTTAAGTCAACCTACAAGGCAATTCACATTGTCAACATATTCTTAAAGAAAATATTCAGATTGAATGGGATACACAAGTAAGTCATCTCAGATCGAGACACAAATTTTACCGATAAATTATGGATATATTTATTCTCCAACTTAGATATGTAGTTAAATTAGTACCACTTACCACCCGTAGACAAATTGGAAGACAGAAAGGATAAAACATATTTTTGAAGACATGCTTAGAATGTATGTTATGAACAATCCCACCAAGTGGAAGGTAGTGTAGAACATCTCTTACTTGGGATATCCCAGTGGACTGGCTCATGTTCGAGTAAGAATTACTACATGACCTAGAACAGTTAGTCACCATGGTACAACAGAACCTTAAATAAGTGCAAGACTGACAAAAGAGTTATGCGGATAAGAAAAGAAAAGATAAATATTATCATATCGATGAACATGTTTACTTAAAAGTAAAAGAGAAGAGAAGATCATTGAGCTTAGGAAGATGGGGAAAGTTGGCATCGAGGTTTTGTAGACCCTTTGATATCCTGGCCAAGAAAGGGCGAGTGGCATATTAATTAGCTCTACCCACGCATATAAGGGTTCGTAATGTTTTCCATGCATCTTTGTTAAATAAATATGTATATGATACTAAACATGTTATTGATTGGTCCTTGTTACAGGAGGAACCTAAAGGGAATTTGTACCCGAACCCCTTCATATTCTTGACCAAAGAAAAGTACATCTCAAGAAGCACACCATAGTTCAACTAAAATTGAAATGGAAGAACCTTGAATCCGATGAGGCCACTTGGGAGAATGAAACCACCATGAGAGAGGCTTACCCCTCCTTATTTCATGACTTCATTTCTAGTCCCTAGAACACCAGGACGATGTTGTTCTAAGTGGGGAGAAATGTAATATACCGAATGTTGACATTAAACTATGATGGAAATGAGTACCACTACACATGAGTTACTTTGATATTTATGTTTGTATATTGAGAGAAGGCCCCATTGCACTTGAGTTATGTTGATTAGTTAGATATATTGAGTTTAATGTGATGCATATGTTTTATTATCATATATGCAATTGTATATATTCAGCATAGAAACCGAAGGACGAAGATTATAGTCATAGTACGATATAGTGATATATTATGTGATTTACCTTAGTGCATGTACTGAGATGATTATTGTGATAAAATGTACAGACGACTGAATGCATGATTGATTTCTATAATATGTGGGGGGGAAACCCTAAAGCACATGAGTGATGAGATTTTGTGTTGAACACAATCTATGGAGCACATGAGTGATTATATTTTGTGTTGAGTCAAATATATGGAGCACATGAGTTATGAGATTTTGCGTTGAGCATAATCTCTAGAAAATGTGAATTCTAAGAATTGGAAGTGTTGGGCACAAGCCCTGGAGCATTCCGAATTGATGTTGAGCATACTATTTGGAGCATAGAATCCTTGGACATTGTATCCCTAGGTGTATAATAGAAGTACATCCTATAATTAATGTTGAATGAGAGGCTCTGGAATTGCACTAAGTGTAACTCCCAGTTTTTAGTGTTGATATTGGGCTCTGAATAGCACTAGGAGTTATGGAAATTAATTGTGTTGAGTGAGAAAAAATCTAAAAAGTAGTGACCTTACCTTACTTATTTTTTAAATTAATTAAATGAAATTTCGAATCTACTTATCATCGAGTACTGAAGAAATACAATGATACATGAGGTAATCCATCATGTAAGGACAATATAGAGCTTCCTAACTTAGTGCAATAACCCTACCTAAGGCCTTGATAGAACAAATAGCATAAGCTAATCAAATCA
>LPNX010594049.1:5737-25233 GCA_001517045.1 Pseudotsuga menziesii | reverse complement strand
TGGATAACTATAAATAATAAATAAATAGTATATGTATTTATTATTTACTAAAATGATTAAATAGATATTTAATTCGAAATAGTCAAATTAGGAACTAGTAAAAGATTTCCTAACTCAAACAAAATAATTATTAAATACACATAAATCAATTAAACACTATTATCAAGAAAATAATGGATTCTTGATATAACTGATGTTTTCAAACAACTGTCATTTTTCCTAAAGATTGTCTATAAATACCCAAGCGAGGGGAAGGCTTAGGGATCTGATCATTACTATTTCCTAAGTAATTTGGAGAGAAATTTTATAAAAGCATGCAATCTTATATAGAACCTGATACTCAAAATAAGAGGATCCTCGCCTTTAGGATCTCTAAACTACTTGCATGTCAGAACTAGCTCAGGGAAATATTGATTAGAACTAGAAACGACTCGAGGTCATGGTTGGGAGGAACCTGGTAGTTCGCAAGTTATTCGGTTAATAGAACTAAGGTGAGAAGTAACTTGTTTTCATTAATTATGGGTATTTAAGTGTGTAGGGTTTGTGCCATTAAAAAAATCGATTAGTTAAAGGTATGAGGATTCTACCATTTTTAAAGGTCTATAAATCATGTTTATAGGTTTTACTTATAATTTTTATTCTCTCTATTGAAGACCTACAAATGAAATGCATGCTTCAAATTTATTTCATTTCTTTAAATATGAAACTCATCATGTAATATCATAGATAATGTTTAGGGTTAAATTTTAGGTTGCAAGTTGTGGCATTGTTTAAAGTTAGAAATTACCCTTTAAATTATTAGGTAGGTTTTAAATTTGAAATTTCTAGTAGTATTATATTTAAACAACTTTAGAATATTGATGTCAATAGTGGAGATTAGATTTAAACCCTAATCTCTAGATAAACTAATCACATATCACTGTCAAGATTTTTACTAAAATGCTAAGAATATTTTCATAAGAACATGTACAATTCTATGACCTTATTATAATTCAAAACAGAGCTTAAAACAAATTAAAATGAATTAAATCCTATGATAAACAAAAAAAAATTTAAATTTTTTTTCAAACTTTAAATATAATTATTAAATAATTCAATCATAAACATTAAGTCCATGGATCAAATCCCTTTGTTTTCCAAACTCAAATCTAAACTAATTGAAGTACTAGCACATTTATTTTTCTAGCAAAAAAAAAGACTTAAATCTCAAATATCCTATATACTTAGCAAAAGTTTAAACTATTAAAAACAAAACAAAACCTTATAAATGAGTTGTAAAAAATACATAATACATGCATCAAAGATATAAAATTTACATAAAAATATAGTAAACTATTAAAATACAAATCCAACTAGAGTTCCATCCCCATACACAGTGCGTTGATGGAGTTGATGAATAAGAAAATAATCACCACTTAAAAGTTAATAATGAAATGAAACTCATAAACCATTGTCACAGTCAAAGTATTCACACAACCCAAGGTCAAATCCTTTAAAACCCAACTTCATAACCACAACGTATGAAAAATCAACTAGGCTACAAAATGTTTTAAAACATTCACCCACCCAAAGCATTCGATCCAGTTTTGAATCGCTTAACTCAACTAAGATCCTTTTGAGAAACAATACCATACGAACCCACGATCAAATCATGTAAGGTGAGAATTAAATTACTCCACAAATTATACAGGCTGTGATTATTCACACAAGGCTTAGCCCTATAGATGGCCCATAATTTATTAAAACACCACATATAAAATACATACATACCTATGCTCTTTTCCATACAAACTAATACACATACACGATTTGGTCCACAAAAATTAAAATACATATACACAAGGTGCATTACAAATGCAAGGCATGAGGCCAAGCGCTTACAGCTTCCTATGGAAGACAACCCAATCATTAATCAAACATAGCTACATTATTTATCAACCAACGCATGAATCAAAAACTACATTTTCCACCATTCGTATCCATTATCAAAGCCATGGCATTGCAAGTGTCATTACAGAGAAATGGGACTGATAACATTACACAATGCATTGCAATTTATAGAGCCACTTTAAAACACAACGAAAACCAATGAAGATTCATTTAAAACCAAAATCCATTTCATAGTAAATGGTAAACCAAATACACAAAAATGAGTCTCTATTAACTAGTGGAAACATCACATTTACACTACAGATCCATGCAAAGGAATTTTACACAGTCGAATTTAAACAATTTCGAACGATTTGAATAAAACCCAAAATCCAACTAAGCATCAAATAGCGTATGCATTACAACAGACATCTCCGAGACCTAGTTTCGAAACCCTTTGACAAAAAAAACAAGTTCAGTGTTTGGGTACAAGCCCATTACTTTTTGTGGGTCTTACCAAGGACGGTTGCGTATGAAACTGAAAAGCTCTTCCTTCCCAAAAAGCATACTACCCACACTATCTTCACCTACAACAATGAAAATGAAGCTTGGTTCAGATGTATGCAAAAGAATGTAAATTATATGAAAAGTGGCATACTACCAACTTGCTTAAGGAAACTTGGTTGCACTGCATGGATGTGCATCTCCCACTTGCCAAACCAAAACAAAGACCAAAGAAATGAAATTGAAATGCTAACAAAGTGCGTAAGGGAGGCAACCCGAGAAAACCAAGGTACATTCAATGCACCAACCTGGATGCAACCTCCATACAGATTAAAACCCATAAGTCTATAATGTGGCTTCTCACTTCTTACCACCGTATTAAACCCCATTACCATAGTTTTTAAAACCCTTTCATATTACGATTTTGATAGGTGTTTACCATAATTTCGATGCAATACATTATGCCATAGTTTAAAACCTCCATGTTATTGTTTACAACATAAAAGTTTTATAAACAAGGTTTTAAACTTTCTTCACTATAAATTTTTACAATCATGCATATACTAATATCCAAAGTATACCCTCTATACCATAGCTTACAAAGTATGGTTTGAGAACTTTAGGCTTAGAACATTTTTCCTTCTATAGTTGAGCATAGGAATAGTTTTGTTCAGGTTCAAGTAGTTGTAGATTCTAGGACTCCATTACGATACGTCCACAAGCCTAGGTTCATAGGAGAAGTCACGTGCATAAGAATATAAACACATGCATTAGTTCATAATGAACTAAGTAAACCTCATACCATAGGAACCTTACCTTTTCGAGTGGACCGTTAATGGACATAACCCTACCATTCCACCCCTTGACATACAAAGGTAAGTGAGCCTCTTCATAAAGTAGGAGATAGAACTTATGTTCAGTTATTCAAAGAAGTTTTTATTCCACAGTAGAAATGAAGATCTCCTTAAGATCTAATAGTTTATTAGCCTATGATTTTTTTTATTGATGGATTTTAGGGACAACACAATTAAGTAGTGTGTATGCTTGTTTTAGATCGGTGACTACTTCATCTTTTCAAGAGGTTTGTCAAGTGCTTCAATATTTTTTAGATCACGCACTTAAGCTCTATCAACTAAGGGTTCAAATGCCTTCCTCAAGTAGTAAAGTCTTCAATTATATTTACATCAACAAGGAAATATGGCTTCAGGTTCAAGGTCTTCATATCATGCACATCAAGCCACCATATGCCAAATTCCAACATACCACCATGTATATGGGTTCCAAGACCCAAATCCCCACATTTTGTTCCAATACCCAAGCTATCACATGCAAAGGCATCATGATTATTAGCATATATGTTGATGTAATTGTAACTTTAGAATGTACTCACCTGTATTTCTTATGTCTTGTACCCCAATGTTTATTCCAAGATGTTTATGTAATGTATTTGAGTCATGTCATGCCCCGATGTTCCTATCAAGAGTTTCTATAATATAAACAAGTCATGTCAAGTCATTCTGGGTAACCCTTCTATTGGTTAAGGGTTAAAGTCCCTGTATTTGTGGGGCTATAGGGTTATTAGAATATCATAGATAATTCGACCCTAGGTTAGTCATTGTAAGTCAGTGAAATAATCCCCACCGTTGTGTTAAGGATAACCCTCCTTGTTGGTCGGAGGAGGCAAAGTCCCCACAAGTTGTGGGGCAATAGGGTTATTAGACAATCCTAGAGATGTTGACTCTAGTAAGTAATTGTTAAGTGAGGGAAACATGTTGGAGTGGGCTTCAAGTTAACAAAAGAATATAAATAGAGAGTAAACCTCTCTATTTATCACACACACAGACTCACTCATTGGGGCACATGAGTGAGAGGAGAAGTTGCTACGACAAGAGAGAGACTACTGCTGTTGAGAGATCATCTTTATGTTTTCAAGTTTTACTTTTGGTGTTGATTCTGTTTCTGAGGAATTTGTGGGGTTTTCTCATTTATGGTTTCCCCAAGGAAAATTCTTTGTGTCTCTTGTCTCTTGTGTTTATTGTTGTGCATGTTATTCTCTTAGTTAAAATTCCTAAGATCATAATGCTATCTTGAATGATAAAAATCTAACAAGGTATCAGACCTAACCTGAGAAGAAGACATTGTGCACCTATAGAATACAGGGCTTATTAATTTTTGGGTCTCTCTCCACAATCCATCAGCAAAAGTATGCTAGGCTAACTCTCCATTGAAGGGCCCATCTTTTTGTCGAAGCAAAATTCGATTCGAGACATTTTCAGTTTTTGGTGTAGGAAATTACGGCTTCTTACAGAAGAGGAATTTTTAGGTGATCCTGGTATAGGATTGATCTCCTCATAAAAATCAAATTTTAGAGACCTGGGTCGATATTTTTGGTTGGGTGAAACTCCAGGAAAGTCAAACCTCAGTTTGACCCAGAGCTTGAAAAACCCTAAAATACTAAACCTGATAAGTTTTGGTACATTTGCTATATCTCAGGATTGGAGAAGGTTCAGGATCTAAAAACTTTCACAAGTTGAATATAAAATCCCGATTTACACTTTGTTCAAAATTAAGCCTCGAATTTTCTATATTCTGGGAGATATGATCCCTCCAAGTTAGGGTTTTAGCCTCTTCCAAGATTCATCCCTAAACAAGACACCTTGGGAAAATTGCTATATCTTGGGCTACAAAGGTCCAAATAAAATTTCTAAAGGTGTTCCAGAAAGGGAACATACTTTAATTTTTGTGTTTCGGTTTTCAAACCCAGAAGATGAAACAATGACATGTGCAAATCCATAAAACTTTTTTGTTTTGAACAGTCCTGTAATAGGTCACCTTGGGAAAGCAGTCATAAGTCCCAATTGGTGAAACCAATTATGATGAAACCTATGGTTTTGGAACAATGATAGACAAGGATACCTCAGTGCGAAGTTTCAAACATATAAGAGTAGTAATTTCAGAGATACCAGAGAAACAGTATCAAGCATTTATGTAGAAGAAATTGCTAAACTAGGGCTTCTTGTTCTGCAAGCTTCCCTCCACTATTTTCAGAAAAGGGGTACATTGGAAAGCTTTCCTTGAAGATATATAACTTTCTATCCAATCAAATCTAAAATATTCCAAGTTTTGAAAATTAGGGTTTCTCTAACAAACCCTAGATCAACCAGCTCCGGAACTACGACGGACACCTCAAATCGGTAAGATCTAATTTTTTTCTATTTTAATTTGAGGTTCTCATTTCAAAGTGATATATCACATCAACTTGATGATAAGCTTGGTGAAGTTGACAAATTCCAAGCATGGAAGTATATGATCTCTTTGAAAAAATGAATTGGACACCTATATGAGTAGAGAGGTTCCAGTTCCAGAGGGAGATGAGGCTAGAAGCCTTAAACCAGAAGAAATTGGTTAAGGCCAAGAAGATCATTGTTGATTCAATCATGGATCACCTTATACAACAAGTGTCTTCCCTAAAGATACTTGAAGAGATGTTTGATTCCTTGACCAAGCTATTTTAAGGGAAGAACATAAATTGAAAGATGACTCTGAGAAAACAGTTGAAGAATGTGAAGATCTAGAATGCAGAGACCATGCAGTCATACCTTACAAAGGTCTTTCAAATCAAAGAACAACTTGAAGCAGTAGAAGAAGAATTGGATATTGTAGAAGTGGTGATAGCCACCTTGAATGGTTGCCTAGGATCATGGGATTCATTCATGCAAGGAATGTGTGCCAGAAGGAAGTGATTACTTTCGAATAGACTCCCGGAAGAAGAACAAGCTTGACTCATAATAAGAGAAGAGAAGATGGGAGCAACTGAAGATCAAGATCTCACAATCCAAAGAAGATCCCTCAAGCAATGAGGAATATGAAGATATTAACTCTTGAAGAATCTCTTATCCACCTTAGCATTTGGATAAGAAACAATGCTATTATGAATGAAGAATATGATGAAGTAGCTAAAGGCTCAAGAAGGAGTCCACCCACGAAACAAATAAAAATAAGTATTCAATTGTCATTTCATGATATTGTTTTGTTATGCATTTGTTTATATTCAGTTTATATATTATGCATGATAGAATGTTTGCATTAATGACAGTATATTACTAATATACATGTGATGGGTAAGTAGCTCATGGTGCTATACAACTCTTGATTGTTTCTTATCTAGAATGAAACCTCTATGCTGACATATTGGATTAGTGCACAATCCCAATGTTGTCCTGGTAGAGATGGAAGGCATATAGAATTTTTTTGTGAGATATGGATGATTGTTGTATTGGATAAAATAGTTGCATGATTATATATTTATGCATAATAAGTTTTCATTATGAATATACCTTATGAAATGTTTCTAACCATACAACTAATGCATTTGACTTGTAGGAAAGATCCCGTAAAATCGCCTACAAGCAAAGAAGGACGAGACTTGTTCTAAAGAACAAGTAATGACAGTTCAAGATGAAGAATAATATGATGAATGCAGCGACATCATTGATGTAGAACCTTCCATCTATGAAGAAGTAACCAAGAAGAAAGGGAAGACTAGTTCAAGAAGAATGATGTCTAGGATGCAATATCGATACATGAAATGAAGTTCGTAGTTCCATCATGTAGTATATGGAAACATCGTGGAATACAAGGAAAGATTCGTAAGATGAGGCTTCTCATGAAAAGAAGGCGTAGAATACGAAGAGACATTTGTAGCCAGTGGGAGTTCAGACACATGACAGGTAGAATCATAGGTGCAAATGAAGGAAGGCCTTATATGAGTTTAGAAGACACCCATGGGATAACACATACATGATGAACTTGATGAAGATCTTAACCTTTGATACAAGGTTGATAAAGGATGACAAGATCACATATGGGCGCGAGAAGAACGCTTCCAAAGATAGAGGATCTTGGTATCTAGTAGCAGAGGAAGCTACTTGTCACTCCAATACAGAATGTTTTAGTACATAGAGTATGAAAGACAGAGGGAGTAAGATGCTTAAGAGGGAGGGACTGCAGAATATCCTGAGTTTCGACATGGTATGACAGGATGGATAGTGTTAAATTTCCATATGCTTAGCTAAGACATTAGTATTTTATTTCATAACAAAAGCATATAAACAGGATCACTGAAAGATAGACAAGCACAACCATACAAAAGGAACACAAATATTTATCCTGGGAAAACCCTAAATGGAAAAACCTAGCAAAATCTTCCTCAATATAGATGCCCCAAAAAGATAAAATATAAAACCAGCAAGGAGATCAAATCCTGATCCTCCTCCTTCTCCATGTACTTCTCTTCTCCACTAATGCGCTACACAAGTGAGTGTGTGTGTCACTAATGAGGAGCACTACAAGTCTATTTATATTCATCAGTTCACTTAAGTTAACTCATTTGACATGTAGGCTCGAGTTAAATCATGTAGGCTCTAGTTACACATGTAGGCTCAAGTAACCACACTAGGGTGCTAATGAACCACCTTTACAATTAGAGGGGACTACCTCATGACTCTTATTAGATATTTCGATTAGGAGCATCGGGGTACAATGTAATACAAGTGGTTCTCCCGGTAGGACCATCGGGGACCACAAAAAGATACATATAGAATATTCTTCGAAGTTACAATATTTCAACACTCCCTCTTAATGAGAAGGGTATTCTACAACAACATCAACAACAACAAGAGTAGAGATAGGGGACATCATCAACATCAGCAGGGTAACACATCTATAAATCATTGGAAGCTTTTCAACATCATGTAGTCTTCATCTTCAATCATCAGCAACATATTCAGTCTTTGATCCGCAACATCTTCAGCATTTTGATCTTTCAATTAGCAACGAAATCTTTAGCACTTGGACCTTTCAATCAGCAACATCTTCAATACTTTGACTATTCGATCAGCAACAACATCTTCAGCATTTTTACCTTTCGATCAGCAACATCTTCAACACTTTGACTTTTCGATCAGCAACAACATCTTCAGTATTTTGTCCTTTCGATCACCAACATTTTCAGCATTTTTGACTTTTCGATGAGCAACAACATCTCCAGCACCTTGACCTTTCGATCAGCAGCAACATCTTCAGTACTTTGATCTCTCGATCAGCAATATCATCATCAACATTTTTCCCTTTCGATCAGTAGCAACATCATCATCATCATCATATTCTGATCTGTCGATCATAATCATCATCACATTTTGATCTTTTGATCAGAAACATCATCATCATAGAAACATCATCATCATACTCTGATCTTTCAATCAAGAAGATCATAATCATAGCGCATCATCATCATAATTGATCTTTTATATCAGTACGTCATCATCATCATACTCTGATCTTTTGATCAGTATGTCATCATCATCATACTCTGATATTTCGATCAGTACGGCATCATCATCATCAGCAACAACCTGCAATCCACAACTCAAAGACAAAAAAAATCTTTGGATCATTTTTGGACTTAAAGTCCAAGGATGATACAATCCCACCACATTCTCGACAACCGAAGTTACCGTATTGATTACGGGAGAATCAGTCCCTATCAATTTAGGACTAAGTCCAAGGACGATGCAATCCTACTACATTCTCGATGACCAAATTCACCGGAGACAATTACGAGATAATCACTCCCTATCACTATAGGACTTGAGTCCAAGGATGATGCAATCCTACCACATTCTCGATGACCGAAGTCACCGGATACAATTACAGCATAATCACTCCCTATCACTTTAGGACTTGAGTCCAAGGATGATGCAATCCTACCACATTCTCGACGACCGAAGTCACCCGATACAATTACGGGATAATCAGTCCCTATCACTTTAGGACTTGAGTCCAAGGATGATGCAATCCTACCACATTCTCAACGACCGAAGCCACCAGATACAATTACGGGATAATCACTCCCTATCCCTTTAGGACTATGTCCAAGGATGATGCAATCCTACCACATTCTTGAGGACCAAGGTCACTGGATCTATTATGGACAAATGTCCCAGGATGATACAATCCCTCTTCATTCTCGAAGACCGAGGTCTCCGGATCACTTTAGGGAAAGTGCCTAGGGATGATACAATCCCACCACGTTCTCGAGGACCAAGGTTACTGGATCTATTGTGGAAAGATGTCCCGGGATGAAACAATCCCTCTTCATTCTCGAAGATCGAGGTCTCCGGATCACTTTAGGGAAAGTGCCCAGGGATGATACAATCCCACTGCAACATCACTACTCCCCCTTTCTGGAAAGATCTTTTCGAACCACACCAAGATTGTCTCGAAATTGTTCGAACTCTACTCGAGGCAGAGGCTTCGTCAGTACATCATCATCCAAACCATCATCATCTACATCTTCAGTATGTGAATACTGAACTGTCACCATCTATATCTCCAGTATGTGAATATTGAAAGCATCATCATCTATATCTTCAGTATAGAAATACTGAATCACCATCATATGTATCTACAGTATGTAAATACTGAAATATCATCTATATCTTCAATATGGGAATATTGAAATCATCATCATCTATATCTTCAGTATGGGAATACTAAAACATCATCATCTCTATATTTAGTATAGAAATACTGAATCACCATCATCTGCATCTATAGTATCATCATCTGGATCTTATCTTGTAAGTATAAATACGGTATTTCTACGTGTTACATCAGAACACAGGGTTCTTTGTCATCACAACTATGTTTATCACGTAGAATCATTGTAGTGTCCATCTTCATTTCAAAGAGACTTGATATCAGCTTCTGAAGCCATATGGATTTACAACTTAGTAGAGCAATCTGCTATGTATTCTGCTTCAACAATGCTAAGAGAAACACTGGACTGTTTCCTGCTAAACCATGAACTCATAGCAGACCTCAAACAAAAGTATCTACCTGATGTGTTTTTCCTGTCTGAGATACTTCCAGCCCAATCTGCATCTATGTAGCCATACAATCTATACTCATGTCTACCATCATAGTAAAGACCAAAGTCTATAGTCCCTTTTAGATATCTCATCACATGTTTTGCAGCTACTAGGTGAACCCGTCTTAGTTGAACAAGATATTGACTTAAGGCGTTCACAGCAAAACAAATGTTTGGTCTGGTATTTGTTAAGCACATCAATGACTCAATGATCTATCTATAGTGAGTCACATCCACTAACTCTAATGAGTCATCAACTAACAGCTTCAGGTTGGAATCCATGGGTGTGGCCATGACTTTGCATTCCAACATATTGAATCTCTTCAATATCTCTACCACATACTTTCCTTGGTTGAGAAATATTCCTTCTGAACTTTGCCATACTTCCATACCTAGGAAATAATGCATTAACCCAAGGTCTTTCATCTCAAATTCTTCTGCTAGTTTCTTCTTTCTTTCCATGATCTGTTTCTCATTCCCTGTTAAGAATAAGTCATCCACATATAGTAATAGAATGACAGGTACATCTTCTACAATCTTGTAGGAAAGGTTAGGATCGACTTTACTCTTGGAAAAGCCCATGCTCATCAGGAAACTATCTATTCTTCCATACCAATCTTTGGGAGCTTGCTTCAGGCCATAGAAGGCCTTCTTCAACTTGCATACTTGATTCCTTCTGTCTTCAACTTCAAATCCTCATGACTATTCGATGTAAGACTCTTCCTCAATCATACCATTAAGGAAGGCTTGTCTTTACTTCATCATGGAAGAAACTACCATGATAGTTTTGAAGGAAGTGTACCTTGCTACCTGGAGTAAGTGTCTCTTCAGAATTAATTCCCTCTTACTAATAGAAACTTCTAGCCACAACTCTTACCTTACTTCTATCGGCAACATATCTTATCTTGCAAATCCATTTGGAAGATACCACATTCTTGCTTTCCGGTTTGAGTACTATATCCCAAACATCATTCTAGTATCACAACATCTTCTATGAGTTTGTCTTCTCAGGTCATCAACATATTCTAGTCTTCTGCATTCAACCTTGAAGGTTGGAACCCACTTCACTCTTGGTAAAGTCTCGATCCATCACAAAGCTATCCATCATGTTGTACCATGTCGAACTCAGATATAATTTTCTGTAGTCACTCCCCCTGAAGTGGAGTATCATCTTCCCTCTTCATTCTGTACAGGTGGTTCTATGCTTGATATATACTGGTCAATAGATTATGTTATGTCATAGTCTATTCTTTCTGGGGAGAATCACGAACCTTGTTTTGTACACTTGTTCCATCATATCGTATACATTATTCCCCATGATCAACTGTTATTATTTGATCATAGCTTCTTTCATAGCATTCTTTTCTTCATCTTGAGTTATCTCTTGTACCCATGGTGGTCTTCATCCTTCAAGGTGGATCTACCACTCTCCGAAGCTCTTTCTTTCGGCATGGTGTCTCTGACCCTGGGAGCTTCAGATTCATGTTTATTGGAGTGAATCTTGAATTTTCATCACTTGTTCTTTGGAACAAGTCTCATCCTTATTTTCTTGTAGGAGGTTGTACATGACCTTTCCTACAATTCAAATGCACCAGTTGCATGGTTAGAACTATTTCATAAAACATATGCATAACGAAAAATTCTTATGCATCATGCAATTGTTTAGTCAATACAACATTCATCCATATCTCACATAAACCATGACATTATTGAGATTGTGCACTAATCCAATATGTCAGCAAATATGTTTGATACGTAGCAATGGAGAGTTGTATATCACCATCAGCTACTTACCCATCACATGCATATTAGTAGTATGCAGTCATTAATGCAAACAATCTATCATGCATAACACATCAACTGAATATAATCAAATGCATAACAAAACAATATCATTAAATGACAATTGAATATTTATATTTTGTTTGTTTCATGGGTAGACTTCTTCTTGATCATTCTGCTTCATCATCTTCTTCATTCATGAAATCATCATTTCTTATCCATATGATAAGATGGATAAGAGGTTCTTTAAGAATTGAGTTCTTCATATTCCTCATCGCTTGAGGGATCTTCTTTGAATGGTGAGATCTTGATATTCAATTGCTTCCATCGAGCTTCTTGTTCTTCCCAAAGTCTATTGAAAGTAATTACTTCCTTCTGGCACACATTCATTGCATGAATGAATCCCATGATCCTGGGAGGCCATTCAAGGTGGCTATCACCACTTCTGCATTCTGGATCTTCACATTCTTCAACTTTTTTCTCAAAGCCATCTTCTGATTTAAATTATTATCTTCAAATAGCTTGGTCAAGGAATCAAACATATTCAGTGTCTTTGGGGAGACACTTGTGGTACAAGTTGGTTCATGACTGAATCAGCAATGATCTTATTGGCCTTGACCAAGTTCTTCTTCTGTAAGGCTTCTAGCCTCATCTCCCTCTGGAATTGGAACCTCTATACTCATGTAGGTGTCCAAACCATTTTCTTCAAAGAGATCATATACTTCTAGGCTTGGAATTTGTCAACTTCTCCAAGCTTATCATCAAGCTGATGTGATACATCACTTTGAAATGAGAACCTCAAATGAAAATAGCAAAGGATTAGATCTTATCGATTTGAGGTGTCCGTCTTGGTTCCGAAGCTCACTGATCTAGGGTTTGTCATAGAAACCCTAATTTCAAAAACTTGGAATATTTCAAATATTATTGGATAGACATATAGACCTCCTCAAATGGAGCTGTCCAATGTACTCCATTTCTGAAAACAGTGGAGAGAAGCTCCCGGAATAGGAAGCCCTAATTTTCCAATTTCTTCAGTAGAAATGTCTGTTATTGTTTCTGTGATATCTCCGAAATTTATGCTCCTATGTGTCTGAAATTTTGTACTGAGGTAAACTCACATGTACCTGATACAATATCATAGGTTTCATCAGAATTGGTTTTACCATTTGGGATTTATGATCCTTTTCCAAAGGTGACCTATTACAGGACTGTTCAGAATAGAGAAGTTGTACGGAATGCCACGTGTCACTGGTTCATCTTCTGAGTCTGATATTTGGACCACCGAAATTAGAGTCCATGAAATTTCTGGAAAATCTTCAAGAATTCCATTTGGACCTCTGTAGACCAAGATATTGCAATTCTCCCCAGGTGTCCTGTTTAGGGATGAATTATGGAAGAGGCTGGAACCCTAATTGGAGAGAACATATCGCCTGGAATACAATGAATATGAGGATGAATTTTGGACACAGTGTTCATCAAGATTTTATATTCAGCTCCTACAATTTTCAGCCCCTGATCCTTCACCAATATCGGAATATAGAGAATGTACCAAAACGTAGCAGTTTTAGTATTTAGAGTTTTTCTAGCTCAGGGTCAAACTAGGGTTTGACTTTCCCAGAGTTTTACCCAACCAAATTTCTTGATCCAAGTCTCTAAAATTTGGTTTTGATGAGGAGAAAAATCCTATGCTAGTCTCACTGAAAAATTCATCTTCTATAGAAATCCCTAATTTCCACATCGAAAACTAAAAATGCTCGGAATCGAATTCCGCTTCGACAGAAAGATGCGCCCTTCAATGGAGAGTCATCCTATCATACTTTTGCTGATGGATTGTGGAGAGAGACCCAAAAAGTAAGAATCCCTAGCTTCTGAAGCTGCACAATGTCTTCTTCTTAGGTTAGCTCTGATACCATGTTGAATTTCCATATGCTTAGTGAAGACATTAGTATTTTATTTCATAACAAAAGCATATAAACAGGATCACTGAAAGATAGACAATCACAACCATACAAAAGGAACACAAAGATTTATCCTGGGAAAACCATAAAGGGAAAAACCCAGCAAAAGCTTCCTCAATATAGATGCCCCAAAAAGATAAAAGATAAAACCAGCAAGGAGATCAAATCCTGATCCTCCTCCTTCTCCATCTACTTCTCTTCTCCACTAATGCGCTACACAAGTGAGTGTGTGTGTCACTAATGAGGAGCACTACACCTCTATTTTTATTCATCCGTTCACTTAATTTAACTCATTTGACATGTAGGCTTGAGTTAAATCATGTAGGTTCAAGTTACACATGTAGGCTCAAGTAACCACACTGGGGTGCTAATGACCCACCTTTACAATTAGAGGGGACTACCTCATGACTCTTATTATATCTTCCGATTAGGAGCACAGGGGTACAATTTAATACAAGTAGTTCTCCTTGTAGGACCATCGGGGACCACAAAAAGATACATATAGAATATTCTTCGAAGTTACAATATTTCAACAGATAGATTACTGATGACTCTAGGCTTTACTAAGAGTAAAGTGGATTCCAACCTTTGCTTCAAGGTTGAAGGAGGAAGATCAATGATGCTCCCGTTATGTGTCGATGCACTATTTTCTAGGCATGGAGGTGTGGTAGAATGTGTATGTAATATTCCTCAGACAAGGGAAGTATGGAGTAGATACCCTGAAGAGGTTCAAGATTATGGAATGCAAGGCCATGACCACACCTATGGCATCAAACATAAAGCTATTGAGTGATGCTTCATAAAAAACGGTTGATGCTATGATGTATCATCAGATGATTGGGTCCTTGATGTACCTAATGAATACGGGACCAAATATTTTCTTTGTTGTTCACTAGATGGTTGCAAAGCATGCAGTGAGTTACCTAAAGGGTATAGTTGATTATGGGATCAAGTATGAGGTGAATTAGAATATTAACCTGGAAGGTTATGTTGATTCAGATTGGGCAGGCAGTGCCATCGATAGGAAGAGCACTTCACGGTGTTGCTTTAGTATGGGATCAGGTGTGATCTCTTAGTTTAGCACGAAGCAATCCTGTGTGCCACTGAGTACAACTGAAGGAGAGTATGTCACAGCATGTTCAACTAGTTGTGAGGCAGTATGGCTGAGGAAGCTACTATATGATTTATTTGATCTCCAGTTAGATGCTACTTGTATATATTGTGACAACCAAAGTTGTGTGAATTTGTCAAAGAAATCGGTGTTCCATGACAAGTCGAAGCATATCGAGATCAAGTATCACTATATCATGGATATGGTGTAGATGGGAGTAGTGAAGCTCGAGTATGCTGCGACGGATGAACAGATAGCTGATGTGTTGACAAAGCCATTAGCCAGAGTGAAGTTTGAGTAATTTAAGGAGAAGCTTGGTGTTCTCCAGATCGAGGTTCCTTCCAAGGGGAAGTGATGAGTTTGTGAGCCATTCTGACATGGTGAGAGGATTGGTTCCTTCCATGGTCAAATGTAAGGGTTGAACCATTCTGTTGTGGTGATAGGATTGGTTCCTTCCATGTCATACATGAGTGCTGAGCCATTCTAATATGACTGTAGGATTCGTTCCTACATGATCAAATATAAGGGTTGTTGCCATTATTTGAATGGAGGTGCTTGGTCAGTTACCAGGAATACTTGGTCTAGGGCTGAGGGCCTTTCTGATATGACTGTGAGATGTAGTCTTACATGATTAGATGTGATTGCATGGCCATTCTAATGTGATTAAGGGATTGGTTCCCACTTGATCAGATATAAAGGCTGATGCCATTCTCTGGGAGAATGGAGGCACCTGGTCAGTTACCAAGAAAGCTCAGTCTGGGACTGAGGGCCATTTTGATATGACTATGGCATGTGTTCTCACATGATCAGATATGAGTGCTGGGCCATTCCAATGAGTCAAGGTTAGATGTAAGGGCTGGGCCATTCTGACATGGTGAGAAGATGAAGTTCCTTCCATGGTCAGATGTAAGGGCTAGGCCATTCTGACATGGTGAGGGGATTAAGTTCCTCTCATGGTCAGATTTGAGTGCTGGGAGTGTCTTTCTAATAAGTCAAGGTCAGATGTAAGTGCTGGACATGCCATTCTAACTTAGGGTTAGATATAAGCACTGAAGAAGACCTATATGGAGGCTAGGCCTACACCTAGCACAAAAAATGGATGGCTCTATAGAACTTCCTGTGACGAGAAGAATCATGAGATAACACCCGTGATGATGATCCAGCAGTGATGATCCATATCGAGTGATGATCTAGATTCAGTGATGATGATCCAGATCCAGTGATGATGACCTAGATCCAGTGATGATCTAGATCCAGTGATGATGATCCAGATCCAGATGAAGATGACTTGAAGATGAAGATGATGAGAACTCAATAATGATCTAGATGATACAAATAAGAAGACTTGTGCTGATAAATTGTGTCGAGAGAATACCTTCTTAGTTAAGAGGGAGTGTTGATGTAATTGTAACTTTTGAATGTATTCACTTGTATTTCTTATGTATTGTACCCCAATGTCTATTTTGAGATGTGTCTGTAATGTATTTGAGTCATGTCATGCCTCGATGTTCTTATTGGAAGTTTCTATAATATAAAAAAGTCATGTCAAGTCATTGTGGGTAACCCTCCTATTGGTTAAGGGTTAAAGTCCCTGCATTTGTGGGGCCCTAGGATTATTAGACTATCCTAGAGAAGTCGACCCTAGGTGATTCACTATAAGTCAGGGCAATAGTCCCCACCATTCTGTTAAAGATAACCCTCCTTATTGGTTAGAGGAGGCAAAGTCCCCACAAGTTGTGGGGCACTAGGGTTATTAGACACTCCTAAAGATGTCAACTCTATTAAGTAATTGTTAAGTGAGGCCGACATGTTGGAGTGGGATTCAAGTGAACAAAAGAATATAAATAGAGAGTGAGTCTCTCTATTTATCACACACACACTCACTCATTCGGGCGCATGAGTGAGAGGAGAAGTTGTTGGGACAAGAGAGAGACTACTGCTGTCCGGAGATCATCTTTATGTTTTCGAGTTTTACTTTTTGTGTTGATTCTATCTCTCAGGAAGTTGTGGGGTTTTCTCCTTTATGGTTTCCCTGAGGAAAATTCTTTGTGTCTCTTATCTTTTGTTTTTATTATTGTGCATGTTATTCTCTCAGTTAAAAATCCTAAGATCATACTACTAGCTTGACTGATAAAAATCTAACAATATCAAGAGGCTAACAAACCAAGATCATATCACATGTAAGAGAGTCATCTATGTGTTCTTTCAAATAATAGGGGCATCATGAGCAAGGACTTGTTCATCAACACATCAAAGGATCCACACACATGAGCCACACCATCTTCACCATTCCTTCAAGGGTATAAGGACCATTAAACCAAGGGTATGCAAATGACCTCAAGACCATCATTAACTATGCAAACCACAAATGACCACAGAATGGGTCATTTGTCCCATTTGTTGTTCCAAAGGCTTCTTCACAATGCAAGATGCTTCATGGTATTCTTCAACCACCTCAACCACACACGAGGACCTGTAAGGGTCAAGATCCATCATGACACCCCTTGTGGAGGTTCCAATCCTCCTTATCTCTCATGACCATCTCTAGGGGTACCATGACCCCATCAAAAAACATAAATGACCACATAATGAGTCATTAATTTTTCTTCAACCTATCATGGGATTCTCCATCGTTTATAAGAGCTTTAGCATCATCACCAAGGTCTTCATGTTCATCAGTAGGGATTTCAACATCATCAACAAGGTGGTGGCTCCAAGATCCAACCTTGTAGGTACAAGGACCTTGTCAACTGGATGCAGTGCTCCACAAGGTGCTCCAAGGAACAACCCATCTCTATATGGGCTCAGCACTGTATGTGAGGGTACTAGGAACATCCAAACCTATGCACCCATCAATCTAGCCACTGTAAGAGGGACTTTGTTCCATGAATGACAACATCAGGGTCCACTGCAAGTTCCATGCTCGCATCAATGACAATTCAATCAACGTCAACTATTCAAGCAAAGGTTTATCATAAGTTGTTATGAAACAATCACTTCATTTGTTTTTAAAGTTATGAAGTAGATAGTTAGGAGGGAGAATTTTTGGATAAAGATCATTGGATATGGAAAGTATGTAATGTTCACTATTGCAATTAATCTAAGATGGGCGCTCGCACGAAGTTGGTTCCACTTTTTGATGCCACTTAAGAAATCAGAAACGCACTTCTGAAGTGCAAATCAAGAACGCATATGCATTATTGATGGTACGTTCGGGATAGCCCAAGCCCAAACACAAGGATAAGGTTTGTGGAAACCTATATCGCATATCCGATATATCGCATTCACATTTTTGTAATGTTAAATATCGCATATGCGATATATCGCATATGCGATATGAAATATTACAAAACGCATATGCGATATATCGCATATGCGATATGTAAATTTCCAAAACGCATATGCCCGAGCCTTTTCCTTGTGCATGCTTGTGAGAATTATATCTGTAAATAGACCTACTTCCTGTGATTCTTCTTACCATTAGAGATGCTATTTCTAGATGGTATAATATCCCTCCTATAGTCTATGTTGCATATTTACTCTATATTGTGGAAATGTAGACACTTGAGTGAGAAGTAGTTTAATGTACCAATTGATATTTAAAATTTTGTCCTTGGATTGGATTTGTTGTTCTAAGTGGAGATATGAATCAATTACAAGGAAAAAAGGATTGATGAATTTCTTCTCCACTTTTTCCAATTATTCTACATAAATTTTTATATGGTCTACAATGAACATAAGTAGACATGTCTACCTCTAAAAAATGTATGTGATACATTATTAAAGTCCACAATACCAATATGTTTCCCTCTTAATCATCTAAAAGTACATCTAAAGAGAAATTTTGTGGTGTAATTTTACAAATACCATCATACTATGTGATTGAATGTGTTAGTGTTTGGATGTAAACCTTGTTCATATTGAAATATCTTCATTTGTTTCTCCACTCATTTGCTAATATAGGTGATTTAGAAAACAAATTTGATTTTTTGCAACAACCACACATACAACCCTAAAGATTAACAACATGAAAATTAATCGAGATAAATACCTTTATTCTCATTTAAGGAGAAGGACCTTTTTCATTATAAAGAGATTTCTTGTCTACATAATCGTTACCTTCTTCCCAAGGGTTATTGTTGTTCCCAATCATGTGAAAATTATTCTCTAAATGCTACTATGGTTTCTACCCTTGTTGGTAATGGTGAAAATATGATATGAAATATTTTGAGAGAGTGACATTCCAAACTATCACTATGCATCTTGTATATGTATAAGTTCATCTCCTATATTTCATATTCCTATAGCTCCATTTTTTAGTGAGTTCCATCTCTATAAAATC
>LPNX010594042.1:255516-331230 GCA_001517045.1 Pseudotsuga menziesii | reverse complement strand
TATATTGCTGGTTTATTTACATGTGTTCAAAATGTATCTATTATGTATTTTCACAAAATGTGTGTTAAGTGTCAATCTAAGATATAGTTCGCATATGCATTAGTTAATTAATTTTGATTTCGTGGAATATGATTTAATGAAATATAATCAAAATTTCTTTTGAGTAATCTAACTTACAAGAATTGACGTAGTAATATAGGGTTTCGCACCTGATAATCTTGATTGAGTTGGGAAACCACTAGTTGGGAATCAAGACTGAATTATAACTAAGTGATGCCACATGACAAGGAATCCCATAAAAGCTCAATAAAGGCCCCGTATTAAGCTACATTATTAGTAGCAGGACCTAGGAAAGAACCTCCAGAGGTGACTCGCTATCATGAGGGTGAGTAAATGACCCATGTGGCTGAATCCAGGTTGCAAGTGTGACGATTAGCGCCATTTGCAAAACCTATGAACCACTCAGAAGACATATGTAACAATCACCAGATGATATAAGAACATTAACTAGATAACTCTTGTACATAACATTACATACAATAAAATTACAAGAAAAAACATTAAGCCTAAGCATAGTACTTCTTCACGTAGAGCCCATGTCTAGGCTTAGGCAGCTTGTTTCCATCAAAGTCAATCAACTCATATGCCCCCTTTTTCAAGACTTTCAACACAACATAGGGTCCTAACTACATGGACTTGAACTTTCCTACCCCTAGGGGTTCTTTGTCTTGATCTCAGAGCAAGACAAGCTCCCCTTCAGACAAAATCCTAGGTTTGACTATTTTATCATACTGGTTTTTCACCCTTTTTTTATGAGCCTCATTTTTTGTTAATGCATCTCTGTGTTGTTCATTTAGATGATCCAAATGTAGTAAACGTCCTTCTAGTTTAGATGTGTTTGGAAGTACATGGATGGAAAATTTAAGTGATGGGATTTCACATTCAACTGGAGTTACTGCTTCCACCCCATTAACGAGTTGGAAAGGTGAAAACCCCATGGTAGTCTTAACATTGATTCGGTATGCCCAAAGTGCAGGATATAGCATCATGTGCCAATTTGACTGGGCTGCATTGATAGTACATTTAAGAATGGTCTTCAAGGTCTTATTGACTGCCTCGACTTGACCATTCACTTGTAGGTAGAAGGAAGATGAATGGTCTTGCTTAAACCCTAGCATAGTAGCCAATTCAGTCATCATGCTAGTTTGGAAATGACTACCATGGTCGGTGACAATCTCTTTTGGAATCCCAAAATGAGTGATAATCTGGTTGAAAATGAAAAAGCTGCAATTTCTTTGTTATCCCTAAAGGTGGGAATTGCCTCTTCCCACTTAGTGAAGTAATCAACAGTGACAATGATATGATTATGCCCCTTAGCTGAGACTAGGTTGCATGTCATGTAGTCTACCCCCCAATTAGTTAAGGGGCCCACTATGATGATGAGAACCAAAGGAGCAGGATGTGACCGCATATTCCTGGTGTAAATCTGATAAGGAGGACAAAGCTTCACGGATTTCATATAATCTTTAAATATCATGGGCTAGAAATAATCGGCACACAAAATCCTTTGGGCCATTTCTAACCCAGATAAATGACCCCCGCATGCTCTGCTATGGGAATCATTTAGTACATGCTTGGATTCCTCATGGGTGAGGCATCAACATAAAGCAGAATCTACCCCTATGCGATACAAAGTATCTTCAACGATAAGGTAGTTTTTCTCATGCACACGTAGTTTGGATATACTTGTCTATATCCAAACTTTGAAGTATACTACATCCTTCTCGAGGGAAGATTGGCCAGAGATAATTGGTACAAATAATCCTATGGGCCATTTCTAACCCAGATAAATGACCCTCGCATGCTATTTTATGGGAATCATGTAGTACACGCTCAACTTCCTCATGGGTGAGGCACCAACGTAAAACATAATCTACCCCTTTGTGGTACAAAGTATCTCCAATGATAAGGTATTTTTTCTCATGCACATGTAGTTTGCGCTGATCTTCCCTCGAGAAGGCTATAGTATACTTCAAAGTTTGGATATAGACAAGTATATCTCTGTACCAAGGATAAGAGGTTGAAATGAGGAAAAAATACTCATTTGGGAATGAGTCTTCTTCAACTGCTACATTCTCTTATGTTGGAAATTCTGCAATAAGTTATGCAAAGACTAAGGATTTCTTAGATTTGGCAGATTGAAAATCCAGGTCAAATTCTTGGAGAATGAATATCAATTTATTCAATTTTCCCTTGATTATTCATCAGGAAAAAACATATTGACATGGATTGACATCTGCCACTACTATAGTGGTCCTTAGTAGAATGTAGTGATGTAGCCTCTGCACAACATAAACAACTGCTAAAGCCAACTTCTCAACGTGGGAGTATCAAAGTTCAGGACCAGCCAATGCATGACTAAGGCAATAGAAAACATGCTCTTGAATCTTATCATCTTCCTGGACTAATACTACCCTAATGGTCAATTCCGACGCGGAAAAAGACAATATAAAATCCCAAGAGTAATATGGCAGATGTAGCAAAGGAGTCAACAACAAAGCTTTCTTTAATTCTTCGAAAGCAAATTGTATAGTTTCATCCCATACAAATGGGGTGTTTTTCTTCAACAGGTGCATGAAACCTTTAATGATCTTGGCATAATTCACAATAAAACATCGAAGGAAGTTGGAATTTCCTTGCAGGATTTGAAGTTTCCTAATAGTGTGAGAAGGAGGGAGATTTATGATGGAATCTACTTTCAAAGTATCCACCTGAATGATTTTGTTTGAAACTATGAATCCAAGGAGCCATCTTGAATCGACACAGAAAACACACTTGTGGGGATTTAAGCATAGTTTATAATGTCTACATCGTTCGAAAATCAAGTGAAGATGATCTAGATGATCGATCCTCTTACGAGAATGAGCAGAAAAATCATCTAGGTACGGCTCGACAATATACTTAATATCCTGGAAGGAAAAATTCATTTCTAGTTTAAAGGTAGCCCCTACATTTTTAAATCCATAGGGAATTTTTTTGTACGTGAAAGTACCCCAAGGAAAAATAAAACTTTTTTTATTCTAGTCTTCCGACTTAATTTGAATTTGATTATACCCGGAAAAACCATACATAAATGAAAAAACTTCACTCCCTGCACAAGCATCAATAATTTGATCTATGAAAGGTCTAGGGTAATTATCTTTGGGATATGCCTTGTTCAAGTCACGGAAATCTGTACATAAGCCATTCATCTCTTGTTTTTTATCAATAAAAACAGGGTTGGATACCTATTCTGTCAAAGTAATAGGGTAGATACCCATTCCATTTTATCAATAGGAACAACGTTGGATACCTCTACTTCAAAAGACACTGCTTTCCCTTCCAAATTAATCTCAAAATCTAGTCGGATACCATGAGGACGGAATGAACTCCTGTTGAAAGCAGTACGCAATGAGTTTGACAGAAATAACTCCGTGGAACCCAAATCCTTCCAACAAGAAAGAGACATGACATATATGGAGGCACCCTCATCAACAAATGTGTGTCCAATGGTTTTTCCACCATGGATGACATCTATTCATAAGTCCACATGATATAGTAGGAACATTTTAACATCGGGAAAATTGAACTTTTCCATCAGACTCGAAGAATCCATATTTCCTAAAGTTGCTAAAAGGGTATCCTGCTGAGCAGGACAACTCTGAAGTACTTCCAATGCAGACATCACACAAGGATTTTGGGCCAAATATTCCACTATGGAGCAGTTAGAAGCAGCCCTATAGTTTGGGTTATGAAATTTATTTTTAAATATACCCTTTGGTATTTTTGGCATTGGATCAACATGATTTTCGATTGTGAGAGGGTTAGAGATTTCCCCAATATACTTACCCTTCTCAGGAGCCTCCATCTCAAAATTTTTATTTCTTGTTTGGATGAAGGTACTAGATCATACCATGTTGATATAATCTTGGTCAGGAGGGGAACCCGAGGTGCCCCCAGCTACATTAGAAACATAAGTTGAATTTTGTCCATGGGGAAAAGGATCCTTCAGAACAGCCAATTGTTGAGTTTTGAGCAGCTTCTGAGCTTGTTCCATGAGAGGGAGTTGATGAGTCAAATGATATCCCTGGCACGACTTACAAGGAAATTTCACTTTCTTCTTTTATGTTTTCCCCCCATTAGTATTATTTGTGGGTTTAGTCTTTTTTTGGTTTCCCTCACCTTTCTTCCCCTTCTTCTCTTCCCACTGGGCTGCTGATTTCCCTCTTGAGAGGATTGCACAAAAACATGTGCATTTTTAGGTGAGGGGGTAGCCTTAGCTGCCTCTATTGTAGACTGCTTGATGGAAAACTCATGAAGCTATTTGGCCAAAGATTCTATAGTGGGAGAACCCACTAAACCAACCACGCCATCAGCAAGGGGTCCAAGCTTGGGTTTTTCAACACTATGGGAAGACCGCGGTGGCTAGGGTATAATTTCATATAATATCCTAGACTAGGCATATATCAAATCCAATTGTTGGGCCTTGAGGATGGCCTCTTCTTCAGTAGTCACCCTCGAAGTGGATACATCCTTAGATATATAAGGAAACAAATACTTAAGGAACCACTCTAATAGAAACTCGGGGGGGATGGTAGATTTTATAAGCCTCTTCCTTCTTCGCCACTCTTGGATGTGATCCAAAATGTGAGTGGCTTTATCTTTCCTAAAAGTAGACAAGAGGCCTATTCCAACCTCATACCAGACAGGAAGTTGGAAGTGGTTTAAGAATACCTCTTCTAAGTCCCTAAAACTATCAAATGCAATAGAGGGAAATTCGATATACCACTTTGTTGCAACACCAGTTAAAGTCCTTTGGAACAATCTCAACTAAATGGTGTCATCGTTCAGTGAGTTGGAATAGCACCATAAAGGGAATTTGGTGACATGAGCTCTTGGATCTTCTCTGGTTTTTCCCTAGAACTTGGGAATGTCTGAAGGTAGATTAGTTGGAACAGGTGGCCACATAGCATTATGTTTTACTGGGTCATTCATTAACTTGTTTAAGTTTGGCAAGTTCAAAGTTGCCAGAAATGGAAGTTTGGGCCTAACCAAAGCCTGAAAAGTATGAGTTTGGGATGTAGAAGGACTTTTCCCCTAGTTTCCAAATGTGAAGTGTTATATTTTTAACATTTAAGCCATATGATCTTAGCATCTTATCTGAGAGAATAACAAACACATCAATCAAACATAAGAGACAATGAACACGAAGATTTTCCTCGGGGAAACCATAAAGGAGAAAACCCCGCAACTTCCACAGAGATAGAATTGACACCAAAAGTAAAACCCAAAGACAGTAAGATGATCTCCCGACAGCAGTAGTCTCACTCTCTCTTGTCCAAGCTTCTTCTCTCTCTCTCTCAATTATGTGCTACAAACGAGTTTGAGTGAATGAATATGAATGTGTGTTAAATAGAGAGGCTCCCTCTCTAGTTATACTAATTCCTGACTTGACAATAACTCACTAGGGCCGACTTCTCTAGGAGAGTCTAATAACCCTAGGGCCCTGTTTCAGAGAGAAATTCCTATGGCTTGGGGTACCACAGCAGACAACTTGACTCCAAAAATCAATCCTTTCCAATATGCAATAGAAATTAAATGTCTAACACTAAAGGATCAGACCTCGTACCTTATTTTGGACAATTGAAGTAGATCCCCATTGAGCTTTCCAACTTCAACTTGAATTGATAGATTACTTCCTCAACAACAAGTAAACAATACAAGCATTCTATATATCATGGTGTTAGATCTAATCTAGCATATATAATCAATAATGTACAAGCATTTGACATAATCCCATGGATAAAATATTCATTCAAATACACATTATTGGACAAGAAAAGATATTTCTATTAATATAAATCTGAGATCACAAGATACAACCTCTGATGGCACGTCTGCGAACTAGAGAAACTGAATCCCCCACTTGGGCCTCCACCACCTCAATCCTCCATCTCTCGATAGCAAGCTCACAAGCAAAAGGAAAGCTTGGGAAGAACACACTAGTGCTCCAAGGGACAAAGGGATACAGACTCAAGCATACGTTTCGACAATAATGGACTATAGTTTCTTTGCTCTCAATTCTCTCTTCTTGCCTTCAATGTACCAAGGGGTTCCTTATATAGCTTTTCAAAGGGGTAATGAAAGGTTGAATCTAAGCGATCTCAAGGCATAGGGAAGGCCAGGAGTCGAATGAGTCGGATCCATGTCAAGGAAAACTCCAAAAGGATTTGGATTATGTACACATCCTGATGTACGCGGTTTTAGTGGTAAAACCCGTGTATATACGCACTTATAGGTTTAAAGGTCATGTGTATCATTTTTCACATGTTTTTAGGGATGATCAAGGAAAAATTAAAGGAAAAAAATGGTCCATGGGGTCTAAGGAGTCTGCAGCAGGATAGGGGTAGGCCATACAAAGTGTGATTCACCTAGAGTGGTGAAATCAGCTATAACATGATGCCCCCTAATGTGTGAGGTCAGAGGGTTCATACGATGGCCGAAATACATTATAATTCCATCCCAGAAGTGGAGTGATGGAGGATCCCAAATGGAAGACCAGCCACCCAATCAACATAGTACAATAATACAACTCTGCACATAACTACAAATACATATAGCAGTCCCAGATACATAAGAGTACAATGGCCATGAATAGGCATGATACAAGATATCACATATGTGGTCATCGCCACGTACAATATACATAGATCAGAATCTCCATGATGAAGATATACAAAGGACCATGATCTCTATAATGGCTAAAGATATAACAGATCAAGATCTCCATAGTGGCTAGAAATATCTGACATATACTGGAATCAAGTCATGAGAGCTGAAATCTCATGAACACTAGCACGATCAAGGTGGTAGCATATAAGAAATACCACCAATCTGGAAAGTCTTCTACACAAACTGCTACGAGTACATGTCCTACTATGTGAATAGAGGTGTCGAGGTCGAACATAGTAGTCTATCATCTGATTACCGGTCATTAATGTGTACTGTTAACAAACGCGAGATCACCCATCGATAATGAAAATGGGAATCAAGGTACTAGAGTGCAAACTAACAAGTGTGAATAAATGTGTTGAGGTCGAACACTTGAGAGGATCCATCAATCAGGGGACATTGATGTATTCCCAAAAACTGTCGATGGCGAGAGAACCTGCCACTGATGACTGCAAGTCTCAAGGCACTCAAAATGACTCTAGATTCCAATCCCAGAATAAATGATCTGAATTCGATGGGATGAAATCTGCTAGAAGGAGGGCATTAAATCATCCCCCATCATCCAACACGAGGTACTCATCAAAGCTATATAATGTGGAAGGACTTGATCATAAGGTGCACGAACCAGTAATTGTATTGGGAATGGCCGACATGCAAATTCAAGATAACTGAGGAATGGCCAACTTAGGCTTCAACTTCCTTCAAACAAGAGCATAACGATGTATGGTGACTAAATGAAGGCAGCATAGACTTGATATACAAACTGGGACATCTCTGCGACATAGGAGGCATCAACAGAGGCTCCATAGGGACTGGAAGCTTAACCACTCAGTGGAGATAAACTCAGATAAACGAGTACAGCTCCTAAAGTCAAACTATAACCCAACCAATGGATGTGATATATAGTGCTCTGTTAAAAGGCGACACGACTCGACAGCTACCATAGATAACATCTTTCCTTGTCCAACTTTTTGGTTTTTTGATTTTTTTTGGACTTTTTCAGTTATTTAAAAATCTTTAAAAAAGAATAAAATAGCTTTATCGTTACAAACTAGGAGGAGACGAGTGTCATAAAGGCAAACAAAATAGTTCCAAGCAGTGGAACATACCTATTCTCAATGCAAGGATACATGTGTAGGATATCGACACTCGGGGGAAAATCCCCTCCCGGTAAAAAGGGAATCGAGCTGCGAAGGATATAAAAAAATGGATCTGCATGGCTACACATGAGGCAAGCTCATGCTATGTGGCTGAAACACAATGTCAGGGAATCCGGCATAAATCTCAATAAGGCAGGAAAAGCTCATGATAATGCATTCACAACTTGACATGAGGGATTCCTGAGGGACATAGGCCAGCAAAAGATCAAGAGGAGTATGAGGCTCTTGTGAAATGTCATGGCAGTACTATACAATGGACTCCCACACCCTAAAGGAGAAAACGTTGGCATGGGTACCAAATGCAAATAAGGCGCTAACTAGGGTACCCATGTAAGGTGAAGCTCTACCACTCATATCATGCCACTTCTAAAGCAGCAAGAAGGTTCCAAGACATAATAGAGTGGGTTCGTACCTAAGGTCATGATGAGATGGTCATAAGGTTATGCAAAATGCAAACGGTAGTGAAACCCTAACCTATATGCCAGTTCAGACATAATACCTGTGATAGGAACAAATGGGTCAAAACCTCAGAGAGAGTGTACAAAAAATGGACCCTACATGACAACCATATTAGTCCAAAACAACCCAAAATAGTCAATAAAGAATCCAAACTATAGGATATAGGGAGGAATGATCATGACAACTGCTCCCAAAGGAAACAATGCAATGAATGATGGGACATAAAAAGGAAAGTAAGGTGTAGACCCAACATTCACGCATCCACTACCACCCCCATGAGGGTGACCACTGGTGTAAAAGACTAAGCAAAGGGAATAAAAATCCTCCACAAATGGAGTAGAGGATGGAATATGACCATTCCCAAATCTATGAGCATGGTAAGGGGCTGTGATGCCCCCAAGTCTGACACCAAGGTCCATACTAGGACCAAGGACGGGTGATAGGATACCAGGCATGCCAAAAATAAAAGGAACCAAACTCAAGAGAGCATAAATATACTCAAGTAACCACGATCCCAAAGGCCAACTAGCACACAAAGAGCACACTCCTAAGAAAATCTATAGCCAAAATACAAGCAAACCAAGGGGAGGATATGTGAGCTCCTGAATGCAACAGGTATGTCTTTCCTAGGAGAGGCTCAAAACTCCCATACACTAAAAGAGGAGGTACGTAACCAATTATAGTGGCTCTGAGCTTCAACGCATAAAGCGACTGTGATGTCCGACCCCTACCTGGCCAGCACACCTACAGAATAACCTCTGTGAAGTACCCCCTCGATAACCTAGGTAAGGAAACTAAGGTCACCTCAATATAATCAATGCTTAGGCGGACAATCACAGGCAGGATTGACCATATGGGCAGGGTAGTAAAGCCCGAAACTCTCGAAAGAGCCCCCAGATACGAATACAATCCTGGAAATATCTCCGGTGCTACTCAGTTATGACTAGGGGTCATCCCAATCAATAAATGATCACACTGCCTCGTGCTTAACTCCCTTTTGAGAGGAGGATCCTGAGAAACACCAATTACACCAAGGAATTTCACACTCTCACCTGGACAAACACATACATGTTGTTGTTTAGTGATCTTGGAGAATTTTCTTACAATGAACTATTCCAAGATCCTAAAACCTAAGCTTGTTGGTGCACCCTAGAAAAGAAAAGAGTGTAATTCATTTTAATTTAGTGTTGATTTTAATTGGCTTTATTACTCAAAATAGGGATATGACCGTGCAAATAATGGTGTTATGACACAACATGAAGTAAAATGCACACCTAACAATCAATGCAAATGCATTGTGTCCATGAAAATAGGGTATGCTACTACGTGAAATGCATAAATTTTCTTCAAATGATGAATGCAAGCTTTTCTATATGAAGTCCTAACTAGTACTCCAAAGCAAATCTAGTGCAAGTACAATGCAAAAATGCAAAATGCAATGCATGATGATAAGCAAATGTTTTTGGATTTTTTGAAATAAAATGAAATGAAAAAAGAAAAAGAATGATTCTACGACCCATAGACTCTACAAGCACACACAAACAACACTCAAGCAAAGCACTAAGGTAAAAGAACTCTAATGCACTAATCTCAAACAAAAAATCGAAAATGCCATGACAAGAACCTTCTTAAAAAAAAATTTAGCCTAAAAAAAAACATTTCTGGTCAGAAACAGAGGTCTAAACAGACTCAGGTAGTGCCAAAGGAGACTCAGCAAATATCAAAATTCACCCAGTAACCAATTAAATCCCACAAAAAGGAAAAAGCAAGGGCATACACGACTGTTCGTAGTAAACCCGCGTGTATACATGGAAATCCCAGAGAAACCCGCATGTATACGTGACTGTGAGGTAAAAACTCGCGTACACGAAGAAAGGTGCATAAACTCAAGGTAAACAGACAAGCTGAGACAAACTTCACACCAATCAGACACTACCAGGCATACATGCCCCTAGACCCGACACAAAAACAAGAGGGAAAGAGCAATTCAAATTCATTGAATGCCGATAAAACAACCCCCAAAGGAAAACTACTAGGAACTCCCCAGCGGAGTCGCCAATTCTGTTACGAAGAGAAATTCCTATGGCTTGGGGTACCACAATAGACAGCTTGACTCTATAAATCAATCCTTTCCAATATGCAATAGAAATTAAATGTCTAACACTAAAGGATCAGACCTCGTACCTTATTCCAGACGGTTGAAGTAGATCCCCGTTGAGCTTTCCAACTTCAGCTTGAATTGATAGATTACTTCCTCAACAACAAGTAAACAATACAAGCATTCTATATATCATGGTGTTAGATCTAATATAGCATATATAATCAATAATGTACAAGCATTTGACATAATCCCATGGATAAAATATTCATTCAAATACACATTATTGGACAGGAAAAGATATTTCTATTAATATAAATCAGAGATCACAAGATACAACCTCTGACGGCACGTCTACGAACCAGAGAAACTGAATCCCCCACTTGGGCCTCCACCACCTCAATCCTCCATCTCTCGATAGCAAGCTCACAAGAAAAAGGAAAGCTTGGGAAGAACACACTAGTGCTCCAAGGGACAAAGGGATGCAGACTCAAGCATAAGTTTCGGCAACAATGGACTATAGTTTCTTTGCTCTCAATTCTCTCTTCTTTCCTTCAATGTACTAAGGGGTTCCTTATATAGCTTTTCAAAGGGGTAATGAAAGGTTGAATCCGAGCGATCTCAAGGCATAGGGAAGGCCAGGAGTCAAATGAGTCAGATCCATGTCAAGGAAAACTCCAAAAGGATTTGGATTATGTACACATCCCAATGTACACGGTTTTAGTTGTAAAACCTGCATATATACGCGCTTATAGGTTTAAAAGTCACATGTATCACTTTTCACATGTTTTTAGGGATGATCAAGGAAACATTAAAGGACAAAAAATGGTCCATGGGGTCTAAGGAGTCTGCAGCAGGACAAGGGTAGGCCATACAAAGTGTGATTCACCTGGAGTGGTGAAATCAGTTATAACAGGCCCCACAACTGCAGGTACTTTAACCCTTGATCAATAAGGAGGGTTATACTCTATGAATATACATGACTTGTTTACATTATTGAATCTCTCTATCAGAACATCGGGGCATGATATGACTCAAATACATTATAGATACTTCCCGGAATAAACATCGGGGTACAATACATAAGATATATAACGTTACAAATACATCAACACTCCCTCTTAACTAGGAAGGTATTCTCTCGACACAATTTAATCAGCACAAGTATTCTACTCTATATCATTTGGATCATCATCAAGTCATCTTCATCTTCAAGTCATCTTCATCTTCAAGTCATCTTCATCAAGTCTGGATCATCATTGGATCTGGATCATCATTGGATCATCATCAATTCTAGATCATCACTTGATCTGGAGCATCACTGGATCATCATTAAGTATGGATCATCACTGGATCATCATCAACATTATTGTTTCTGCTATCTTTATCAACTGGTGCTATCTCTCAATTCATCTCGTCATAGGAAATTCTATAGAGCCATCCCTTTTTCATGCTAGATGTAATGCCTTTCCTTGCAAGGATTTCCCCTACAAAGCTAATCATTTTTCATATTGGATGTAGCACCTTTACTCTTGTAAGGATTTCCCCTACAGAGCCAGTCCTTTTTCATACTAGATGCAACACCTTGCCTCTTGCAAGGATTTCCCCTATAGAGCCAGTCCTTTTTCATACTGGTTGCAGCACCTTGCCTCTCGCAAGGATTTCCCCTATAGAGCCAGTCCTTTTTCATACTGGATGCAACACCTTGACTCTCGCAAGGATTTCCCCTACAGAGCCAGTCCTTTTTCATACTGGATGTAGCACCTTGCCTCTTACAAGGATTTCCCCTACAGAGGCAGTCCTTTTTCATACTGGATGTAGCACCTTACCTCTCGCAAGGATTTCCACTACAAATCCAGCCCTTTTTCATTATGGATGCGGTACCTTACCTCTCACATGGATTTCCACTACAGAGCCATCCCTTTTTCATGTTGGATGGAGTACTTAGCACTTACATCTGACCACGGGAGGAACCAATCCTACCACTATGACAGAAAGGCATAGCACTTATATCTAACCATGGGAGGCCCTACCTACCACCATGTCAGAAAGGCTTATCACTTGCATTTGACCACGGGAGGAACCAATCCTACCACTATGACAGAAAGGCATAGCACTTATATCTAACCATGGGAGGCCCTGCCTACCACCATGTCAGAAAGGATTAGTAATTACATCTAACAATGGGAGGCCCCACCTACCACCATCTCAGAAGGGCTCATGGACCTATCACTTCCCCTTGGAAGGAATCTCGATCTAATGAGCACCAAGCTTCTCCCTGAAGTACTCAAACTTCACTCTGGATAATGGCTTGGTCAACACATCAGCTATATTCTCATCCATCGCAACATACTAGAGCTTCACTACTCCCCTATGCACCATATCCCTAATATAGTGGTATTTGATCTTGATATGCTTTGACTTGTCATGGAACATGGGGTTCTCTGACAACTTCACACATCTCTAGTTTTTGTAATATATACATGTAGCATCTAACTGGAGATAAAAAAATCAGACAGTAGCTTCCTCAACCATACTTCCTCACAACTAGCTGAACAAGCTGCAGCATACTTTGCTTTGGTTGTATTCAGTGCCATGCAGGATTGCTTCCTGCTAAACCAAGAGATCACACCTGATCCCATACTGAAGAAGCACCCAGAAGTTCTCTTCATATCAGTGGCACTTCTTGCCCAATCTGAATCCACATAACCTTCCAGGTTAATCTTTTGATTCGCCTCATACTTGAGCCCATACTCAACTATACCCTTCAGGTACCTCAGAATATGCTTTGCAGCGATCAGGTGAACATGTCTAGGATCCGTCAGGTACTGGCTCAATGTGTTCATAGCAAAGCAAATATCTGGTCTCGTGTTCATCAGGTACATCAAGGACCCAATCATCTGATGATACATCATAGCATCAACCAACTTTGATGAAGCATCACTCAATAGCTTCAGGTTCGATGCCATAGGTGTGGTCATGGCCTTGCAGTCCATCACCCTGAACCTCTTCAGGATCTCTACTGCATACTTCCATCTACAATCTGCCACACCTCCATGCCTAGAAAATAATGCATCATACCCAAGTCCTTCATTTCGAACTCGGCAGCAAGCTTCCTCTTCGTATCAGCAATCAACCCATCCTCACTTGTTACAAACAGATCATCTACATATAGTAGGAGTATCATTGGGTTTCCTTCTTCAACCTTGTAGTAAAGGTTGGAATCCAGTTTACTCTTGGTAAAGCCCAATCTGGATAGAAATTTGTCAATTTTATCGTACCAAGTCCTGGGTGCCTGTTTCAAACCGTACAAGGCTTTCTTCAACTTACACACATGAGTTTCTCTATCATGTGTCTCAAAACTGAGTGGCTACTCCACATACACTTCCTCTTCCACTACACCATTCAAGAAAGCAGTCTTGACATCCATCTGGTGTATCTTCCATTTCATCACTGCAGCCAGGGAAAGTACCGATCTAATGGAAGTGTATCTGGCTACAGGTGCAAACGTCTCTTCATAATCTGTTCCTTCTTTCCAGGAGAAGCCACGAGCTACAAATATTGCTTTATATTTCTCTATGCTGCCATCTGCAGCATGCTTGATCTTATAGATCCATTTGCAAGTCACAACAGACTTCCCCTCTGGTGTAGAGACAACATCCCAAACATCATTTTTCATGATCGACTAGTACTCCTCGATCATTTCATCCTTCCATTCTTTCTTCTTTGCCACTTCTTCATAATTGGAAGGTTCTTTATCAATGATGTCACATAATAGTGCTACATAACCGAAGCAGGACTTGGTTCTTTTCCTTTCTCTATGCATTTCTTCTGCAGTTCCATATCTTTCTACACCTTGGATAGCCTCTCGTACCCATGCAGGTTTCCTCTTGTGAGGATTCTTATCCTGGGGTGTATCTATAGGTTCCTAGGGTTCTTCTACTTCTCGATCTTCTTCTTGAGTTATATCATTCATAGTTGTGCCTTGAATTTTGGGTACTTCTATTTCTTCAGGTTCTTCAGTAGGTCTCTTTCTGGATTTGTTGTAAGCTAAGTCTTTGTCAAATATTATGTCCCTGCTGATGTTGATCTTCTTGAATCCTGAGAAGTATATTCTTTAAGCCTTCGAGATTTCACTATATCCCATGAATATACCCTTCTTCCCTGAAGGATCTAACTTTTTCCTCTTTTCTTTCGGAATGTGTATGTACAATGGACAGCCAAATATTCTGAGATGAATGACTTTTGGTTTCTTGTTGGAGAATACTTCTTTAGGTGTTTTTTTCTTGAGTACTCTATGTGGAGTACGATTCTGTACATACACAGTTGTTCTAATAGATTCTACCCATAGATGCATGGGAAGATCTTGATCATGAAGCATTTCCCTTATATCTCCCATGATCGTTCTATTCTTCCTTTTTGTTGTGGATTATATGGAGTGGTCAACTCCCTCTTAATCCTTGAATCTCTGCATAACTCTTTGAATTCATTTGATATGAATTATCCACCATTGTCTGATCGAAAAGTTTTGATCTTCTTTTCTGTGTAGTTCTCGATCAAGGCTTTGAATTCCTCGAAATTTTTGAATACTTCATCTTTGTTCTTTAAGAAGTATATCCATGTCTTCCTAGAAAAATCATTAATGAAAGAAACATAGTATACATACCTGCTTAATGAACAGGATGACATTGGTCTGCATATATCGGAGTGAATGATTTCCAAGATTCCTTTTTCCTTTCTTTCGCTACTTGGGAATGTCTTCTTTGTGTTCTTTCCTTTTGCACATCCTTTGCAAACACTATCATGTTTTGTCTATATTTCTGGAAGACCTTCAACATCTTTTATTGCAAGAGGTAGTGCCCTATAGTGCACATGTGTAAGCCTTCTGTTCCAAAGTTCATTTGGCTCTACTGAGTCATGGATCAAGGCTTGTTTCGGTTGGCCCTTTAGCTTGTATAATCCTCCCTCTTTCTCTCCAATCACAACTGCATCATCTATGGTTTTTCCCTTTGGCCACATAAGAACTTGGCCATCTACAAATGCAACCCTCGTGCCTTTTACATCCAATGCATAAATGGAGAGGAGGTTCTTCTTTAGTCCTGGTACAAACAAGACATCCTTCATATTCATAGAATTTCCAGAGTCTAGATTGTAGGAGGATTCACCACTACCTTTTATGTTAATTTTCATATGCTAAGCTAGATCATTAGTATTTCATTTCGATTTCATAACAAAAGCATATAAACATGATCACTGAAAGATAGACAAGCACAACCATACAAAAGGAACACAAAGATTTATCCTGGGAAAACCCTAAAGGGAAAAACCTAGCAAAAGCTTCCTCAATATAGATGCCCCAAAAAGATAAAAGGTAAAACCAACAAGGAGATCAAAGCCTGATCCTCCTCCTTCTCCAACTACTCTTCTCTCCTCCACTAATGCGCTACACAAGTGAGAGTGTGTGTCATCCAATTGAGGAGCGCTGCACCTCTATTTATATTCATCCATTCACTTTAATTTACTCATCTGACATGTAGGCTCGATTTAAATCATGTAGGCTCGAGTTACACATGTAGGCTCAAGTAACTACACTGGGGTGCTAATGACCCACCTTTACAATTAGAGGGGACTACCTCATGACTCTTATTAGTTCTTCCGATTAGAAGGATCGGGGTACAAAGTAATAAAAGTGGTTCTCCAGGTAGGACCATCGGGGACCACAAAAACATACATATAGAATATTCTTCAAAGTTACAATATTTCAACACTCCCCCTTAACGAGAAGGGTATTCTACAACAACATCATCAACAATAATAATAGGAGAGAGATTGAGCACATCATCAACATCATCAGGGTAACACATCTATAAATCATTGGAAGATTTTTAAAATCATATAGTGTTCATCTTTGTCTTCAACAACAGCAATCCTTTGACAACATCATCTTTAGTCTTCATCTTCAATCTTCAACAACAGCAACACTTTGACAATATCATCTTTAGTCTTTATCTTCAATATTCAATAACATCAATGCTTTGACAACATCATCTTTAGTCTTCATCTTCAATCTTCAACAATAGCAACACTTTGACTTTTCAATCAGCAACATCATTGTCTGCACTTTGACCTTTTGATCAGCAATATCTTCAGCATTTTTACCTTTCAATCAGCAACATCAACATCAGCACTTTGACTTTTTGATCAACAATATCTTCAGCACTTTGACCTTTCGATCAGCAACATCTTCAACACTTTTGATCTTTAAATCAACAGCATTATCATCGCACTCTGATCTTTCAATATGAAACATCATCATCAAAATGTCATCATACTCTGATCTTTTGATCAGAGCCATCATCATCAAAACATCATCATACTCTGATCTTTCGATCAGTACGTCATCATCATCATACTCTGATCTTTCGATCAGTACGACATCATCATCATCATCATACTCTGATCTTTCAATCAGAAAGAATCATCATCATCATCACATTCTGATCTTTCGATCAGAAACATCATCATCATCATCATCACACTCTAATATTTCGATTAGGAAACATCATCATCATCATACTCTGATCTTTTGATCAGAAAACATCATCATCATCATACTCTAATCTTTCGATCAGAAAACATCATCATCATCAACAACAACCTGCAAGCCACAATACAAAGACAAAGAAGTCTTTGGACCTATTTTGGACTTAAATTCCAGGGATGATGCAATCCTACCACATCCTCGACAACCGAGTTCATCGGATCTGTTCTGAACTGAGGTTCAAGGATGATACAATCCCACCACATTCTCGGGTATTGAAGTCACAGAATCCATTCTGAACCGAGGTTCATGGATGATACAATCCTACCACCATCTCGATGACCGAAGTCACCGGATCCATTCTGAACCAAAGTTCACGGATGATACAATCCTACCACCTTCTCGATGACCGAAGTTCACCGGATCCATTCTGAACTGAAGTTCATGGATGATACAATCCTACCACCATCTTGATGAATGAAGTCACCGGATCCATTTTGAACCAAATTTCATGAATGATACAATCTTTCCACCTTCTCGATGACCGAAGTTCATCGGATCCATTCTGAACCGAAGTTCACAGATGATACAATCCTACCACTATCTTGATGACTGAAGTCACCAGATCCATTCTGAACCGAAGTTCACAGATGATACAATCCTACCACCATCTCGATGACCGAAGTCACCGGATCCATTCTGAACTGAAGTTCATGAATGATACAATCCTACCACAGTCTCGATGACCGAAGTTCACTGGATCCATTCTGAACCGAGGTTCATGGATGATACAATCCTACCACATTCTCGATGACTGAAGTTCACCAGATCCATTCTAAACCGAGGTTCACAGATGATACAATCCTACCACATTCTCGATGATCGAAGTTCAATGGATCCATTCTGAATCGAGGTTCACGGATGATACAATCCCATTGCAACATCACTACTCCTCCTTTCGAGGAAGGTATTTTTGAACCACACCAAGCTTGTCTCAAAAGTGTTTGAACTTTACTCGGGACAGAGGTTTTGTCAACACGTCATCATCTAAACCATCACCATCTACATCTTTAGTACGTGGATACTGAACTATAACCATCTGTATCTCCAGTATGTGAATACTAAAAGCATCATCACCTCTATATTCAGTATAGAAATATGGAATCACCATCATCTGAATCTATAGTATGTAAATACTAAAACATCATCTATATCTTCAATATGGGAATACTAAAATCATCATCATCTATATCTTCAGTATGGGAATACTGAAATCATCATCATCTATATCTTCAGTATGGGAATACTGAAACATCATCATATCTATATTCAGTATAGAAATACTGAATCACCATCGTCTGTATCTATCTTTAGGTCAAAGGGACCTGATATCAACTTCCAAAGCCATATGGATTCACAACTTAGCAGAGCAATATGCTATGTATTTTGCTTCAGCCGTGCTAAGAGAAACACTGGACTATTTCCTGCTAAACCATGAACTCATAACAGACCCCAAACAAAAGCATGTAGTTGATGTGCTTTTCCTGTCTGAGATACTTCCATCCCAATCTATATCTATATAGCCATACAATCTGTAGTCATGGTTTCCATCATAGTATAGACCAAATTCTATAGTCCCTTTCAGATATCTCATCACATGTTTTGCAGCTATTTGGTGAACATGTCTAGGTTGAACTAGATACTGACTCAAGGTGTTCACAGAAAAACAAATGTCTGGTCTGGTATTTTTTAGATACATTTAATGACCCAATAATATGTCTATATTGAGTCACATCCACTAACTCTTATGAGTCATCAGCTAATAACTTCAAGTTGGAATCCATGGGTGTGGACATGGCTTTGTATTCCAACATATCGAATCTTTTCAATATCTCTACTGCATACTTTCCCTAGTTGAGAAAGATTCCTTCTGAATTTTGCCATACTTCTAGACCTAGGAAATAATACATTAACCCAAGGTCTTTCATCTAAAATTTTTCACCGAGCTTCTTCTTGCATTCTACAATCTGTTTCTCATTCCCTGTCAGGAATAGATTATCCACATATAGTAATAGTATGACATGTTCATCTTGTACAACCTTGAGATAAAGGTTAGGATCATCTTTACTCTTGGTAAAGCCCATGCTCAACAGGGAACTATCTATCCTTTCATACCAAGCTCAAGGAGCTTGTTTAAGGCCATACAAGGCCTTCCTCAACTTGCATATGTGAATATGTCTATCATCAACTTCAAATCCTTGTGGTTGTTCTATGTATACTTCTTCTTTGATCACACCATTCATAAAAACTATTTTTGCATCCATCTAGTGTAAGCCCCACTTCATCATGGATGCAAGTGCCATGATAGCTCTAATTGAACTGTACCGTGCTACTGGGGCAAATGTCTCTTCATAATTAATTCCCTCTTTCTGATAGCCACAAGTATTTCCTTACTTCTATCTGCAACATATTTTATCTTGCAAATCCATTTGGAAGATACCACATCTTTGCTTTCTGGTTTGAGTACTATATCCCAAACATCATTCTAGTATTCTTTCATCATAACATCTTCCATGAGTTTGTATTGTCAGGTCATCAACATATCCTAGTCTTCTACATTCAACCTTGAAGGTTGGAATCCAATTTACTCTTGGTAAAGTCTCTATCCATCAGGAAGCTGTCCAACATGTCGTACCATGTCGAACTCAGATATATTATGTAGTCACTCCCCCTGAAGTGGAGTATCATCTTTCCTCTTTATTCTGTACAAGTGGTTCTATGCTTGATATATACTTGTCAATAGAGTATGTCATGTCATGGTCTATTCTTTCTGAGGCAAATCACAAACCTTGCTTTGTACACTTGTTCTTGTAGATCCATATGGAAGATACTATGTACTTCTCTTTATGTCTCGAAACCATATCGAATACATCATCCCTATGATCAATTGTTACTCTTTGATCATAGCTTCTTTCATAGCCATGGTGGTCTTCATCCTTCGAGGTGGATCGACTGCTTTCTGAAGCTCTTTCCTTTGTCATGATGTCTCTAACCCTGGGAGCTTCAGATTCATGTTTATTGAATTGTCATCACTTGTTCTTTGGAACAAGTCTCATCCTTCTTTTCTTATAGGCGGTTGTACATGACATTTCCTACAATTCAAATGCACCAGTTGCATGGTTAGAACTATTTCATAAAACATATGCATAATTACAAATTCTTATGCATCATGCAACTGTTTAGCCAACACAACATTCATCCATATCTCACTACTGTCATTAATGCAACTAGTCTAACATGCATAACACATCAACTGAATATATTCAAATGTATAAAAAAACAATATCATGAAATGACAATTGAATACTTATCTTTTATTCATTTTGTGCGTAGACTCCTTCTTGATCCTTCTACTTCATCATCTTCTTCATTCATGACATCATCATTTCTCATCCAAATGATAAGATGAATAAGAGGTTCTTCAAGAATTGAGTTCTTCATATTCCTCATCGTATGAGGGATCTTCCTTGAATGGTGAGAGCTTGATATTTAATTGCTCCCATCTTCTTCTTCTCTTCTTATGAGTCGAGCTGAAAGTAATCACTTCCTTCTGGCATACAATCTTTGCATGAATAAATCCCATGATCCTAGGAGGCCATTCAAGGTGGCTATCACCACTTCTACATTCTTCACTTCTTCTTTAACCTCTTCAATTTGTTTCTTAAGGTCATCTTCCAATGTATGTTCTTTCCTTCAAATATCTTGTTCAAGTAATCAAACATCTCTTTTGGTGTCTTTAGGGAATACACTTGTGGTACAAGTTGATCCGTGACTGAATCAACAATGATCTTCTTGGCCTTGACCAAATTCTTCTGGTGTAAGGCTTTGAGCCCCATCTCCCTCTAGAACTGGAACCTCTCTACTCATGTAGGTGTCCAATTCATTTTCTTAAGAGAGATCAAATAGTTCCATGCTTGGAAGTTGTCAAATTCACCAAGCTTATCATCAAGCTGATGTGATAGATCACTTTGAAATGAGAACCTCAAATGCAAATAGCAAAATATTAGATCTTACCGATTTGAGGTGTCTGTCCGACTTCCGGGGCTTACTGATCTAGGGTTTGTTAGAGAAACCCTAATCTTAAAAACTTGGAATATTTCAGATCTGATTGCATAGAAAGATATATCTCTTCAAATGGAGCTGTCCAATGTACTCCTTTTCTGAAAACAGTAGAGGGAAGCTCCCAGAACAGCAAGCCCTAGTTTTCCAATTTCTTCTGCAGAAATGCCTGTCATTGTTTCTATGATATCTTTGAAATTAATGCTCATCTATGTCTACAATTTTGCACTGAGGTAACCTTGCATGCACCTGATCCAAAAAAAAATGTTTCATCAGAATTGGTTTCACCAATTGGGATTTATGATCATTCTCCCAAGGTGACCTGTTACAGGACTGTTCAGAACAGTGAAGTTGTACGGCCTTCCACGTGTCACTATTTCATCTTATGGTTCTAAAATTCAGATAAAAAAATGTACAGTCCATGGTATTTTTGGAACATCTTCAAGAATTCTATTTGGAACTCTATAGCCCATGCTATAGCAATTACCCGCAGGTGTCCTGTTTAGGGATGAATTCTAGAAGAGGATGGAACCCTAACTTGGAGGGATCATATCTCCCAGAATATAGTGAATATGAAGCTAAATTTTGGACATAGTGTACATTAATATTTTATCTTCGGCCTTTGGAATTTTCATTTCCTGAACCATCGCCAATCGTGGGATATAGTGAGTGTACCAAAACATAGCAGTTTTAGTATTTATGGTTTTTCTAGCTCGGGGTCAAACTAGGGTTTGACTTTCCTGGAGTTTCACCCAACCAAAAATATTGATCCAGGTCTCTATAATTCGATTTTGATGAGGAGATAAATCCTGTGTTGGGCTCACTCAAAAATTCTTCTTCTATAAGAAGCCCTAATTTCCCGCACCGAAAATTGAAAATGCTCGGAATCAAATTCCGCTTCGACAGAAAGATGCGCCCTTCAATGGAGAGTCATCCTTGTCTTCTTTTGCTGATCGATTGTGGAGAGAGAACCAAAAATTAAGAATCCCTAGATTCTATAGCTACATAATGTCTTCTTTTAGGGTGGCTCTGATTCCATGTTAAATTTTCATATGCTAAGCTAGATCATTAGTATTTCATTTCGATTTCATAACAAAAGCATATAAACAGGATCACTGAAAGATAGACAAGCACAACCATACAAAAGGAGCACAAAGATTTATTGTGGGAAAACCCCAAAGGGAAAAAACCAGCAAAAGCTTCCTCAATATAGATTCCCCAAAAAGATAAAAGGTAAAACCACAAGGAGATCAAAGCCTGATCCTCCTCCTTCTCCAGCTACTCTTCTCTTCTCCACTAATGCGCTACAGAAGTGAGAGTGTGTGTCATCCAAATGAGGAGCACTACACCTCTATTTATATTCATCTGTTCACTTTAATTTACTCATCCAACATGTAGGCTCAAGTTAAATCATGTAGGCTCGAGTTACACATGTAGGCTCAAGTAACCACACTAGGGTGCTAATGACCCACCTTTACAATTAGAGGGGACTACCTCATCATTCTTATTAGTTCTTCCAACTAGAAGCATAGGGGTACAAAGTAATAAAAGTGGTTCTCCAGGTAGGACCATTGGGGACCACAAAAAGATACATATAGAATATTCTTCAAAGTTACAATATTTCAACATTTTATTGGATATTGGTAGTCACCCCCAAGTTTCACCTTGTGTGGTGACTCATGTTCGCATAGTTTCACAAATGATTCTTTGAATCTCGTCATATGTTTGGAAGCCCCACTGTCTATAAGCCAATCATTGCATCCATGTGTGATAGTTCCCATGAGAGCGGAAATCAAAACATATTCTTCATCACTTTCTTGTCTGACTCTCTTCTTGGAAGGTTCATCATCCTCTGCAGCATGAGCATGATGTCTTCTCTTGTAGTTCTTCTTCTTTTGAGAGCCACCTTATTTTCTGGGACAATTTATGGAGATGTATCCTTTCTTATCACATGTAAAGCATCTGATACTAGAAACATCTTTGTTAAATATTCTAGGGTTATCTTTCTGGTGAGAGTGCTTACCTTTGTGATGATGATAGTCCATTCTTCTTTTCTTGGAGTGTACTGTAAGAGCTTGATATTCACTTCCCATCTTTTCTTCTTAGGCTACTATTTGAGCTTCTTCTTGTGAGAATTCCTCCCATAGTCTACTGAAGGTGACTAGTTTTCTTCTAACACAAATTCCACTACTTCAAGTTGTTCTTTGATCTGGGAGACCCTTGTAAAGTATGATTGTATGGTTTCCGCATTCTGTATCTTCACATTCTTCAATTGGTTCCTCAAAGTCATCTTCCGGTTTATGTTCTTCCCTTCAAATAGCTTGGTCAGGGCATCAAACATTTATTTAGGTTTCTTTAGGGAGGACACCTATGGTATGAGGTGATCCTTTATTGAATCAGCAATAATCCTCTTAGCCATGACCAATTTCTTCTTGTATAAGGCCTTATACTCATCTCCCTCTAGAACTGGAACCTCTTCATTGATGTAAGAGTCCAACTCATTTTCTTCTAGGACTAGGGAGATCCTATACTTCCAAACTCAGGAGTTATCAGCTCCCTCAAGATTTTCATCAAGCTTGGTACGATGAGACATCTTTAATAGAGAACCTCAAATGGAAATGCAAAAGATTTAGATCTTACCAGGTTAAGACGTTGGAACTGGATTTGGAGCTGAATTTCTGCAGAGCTGGTTCATGAGTATATTAGGGTTTGACTTTCCCAGAGTTATACCCAACCAAAAAATTTGATCTTGATCTCTAAACTTTGATTTTGGGGAGGAGATCAATCCAGGCCTGGCCTCACTCAAAAATTCCACTTCTATGGAAAGCCCTAATTTCTGGCAGTAGTGTCGGGTCAAAAACTGAAAATGGTCAGAATCAGATTCTGCTTCGACAAAAAGATGCGCCCTAGAGAGGAGAATCATTCCAACCTCTTTTTTCTGAAAATATGTGGAGAGAGATCCAAAATGTAGGAATCCCTAGTTGCTGCAGCTGCATAATGTCTTCTTCTCAGGTTATCTTTGATACCATGTTAGATTTTTAACATTTAAGCTATATGATCTTAGGATCTTATCTCAGAGAATAACAAGCACAACAATCTAACACAAGAGACAATGAAAACAAATATTTTCCTCGAGGAAACCATAAAGGGGAAAACCTTGCAACTTCCTCAGAGATAGAATGAGCACCAAAAGTAAAACCCAAACACAGTAAGATGATCTGCCGACAATAGTAGTATCTCTCTCTCTTGTCCCAACTTCTTCTCTCTCTCAGTTATGCGCTACAATTGAGTGTGAGTGAATGAATATGAATGTGTTTTAAATAGAGAGGCTGCCTCTATATTTATACTAATTCCTGACTTGACACTAACTCACTAGGGTTGAATTCTCTAGGAGAGTCTAATAACCCTAGGTCCCCACAGCTGCGGTGAATTTAACCCTTGATCAATAAGGAGGGTTATACTCTATGACTTTACATGACTAGTTTACATTATTGAATCTCTCTATCGGAACATCGGGCAATGACATGACTCAATTACATTACAGATACTTCCCAAAATAAACATCGAGGTACAATACATAAGATATATAAGTGAATACATTCTGAAGTTACAAATACATCAACATGAAGGTAGGGTTTCCCCTATGTTTTCCTTAAAGTATGATACCTAGACTACGGGGCTAGCAGTGTTCAGGCACCTCAAATAAAAGACCATTTTTATAGGTTTTATTTGGATAACAATGTAAATCAAATAGGTAAGGATAACTAGGAAGAGACACAATATCTGAAAACTTCAGAAATACAAATGTAAAAGAAAAGAATCTTGTAGTAATGGATGACAAAACATTAAGGTACAAGAGATAACCTTTCAGTATATATATAACTGCAAACAATAAACAAACAGTTCATATCTGAAGCATATATATAAAAGTATTGGTCTTTGAAAACACTTTTCAAATATTAATAGGTATTTAACATTCACATACATGCACGAGATGAAATATAGAAAACATCTACATTACTTTCACTGCATGAAGAGTTCAGACTGAACTAAAGAATATTAAAATAGTTTAGATCAAAGGCCTAGCTCCATATAGTATATTAAAAGTCATTCAAAATGCAAAAGAATCTCTTACAGAAATAAACATTGAATGTATGCACAATATCCCCAGCAGATTGACTCCCATGTGTTCTCCCCCCTCTCAAAATGTTACAATATGCATTATATATATGGTGGGTTCGAAATCCTCCCAAATCCCAAAGATACCAATCACTTACAATCAATTTCTGAAACTGCCTGCCACAAAAATTGAGCAAGACTGCTGAAAAATGGGGCTCAAAGATGGATTCGGTTATCCCAATATGTGACACCCATGTATAAAAAGAAAGAGGTTATTTTATGCTGCTTTGTTGTGAGAATAAAAATCTCTCAGTTCCTTGAGATTCGTTTTCAGTTGCCCAATATTTGCATTTCAAAAACATGTGTCAAACAGGGAAATTCCGAGATCTGAAAATTCAGGCTCAGAGATGGATTTTATTCTCCCAATATGTCACACTTATAGGAAACATGAGAGATTTTATTGGTCTATGATACGTTAGGAACAAAAAAATCCTCCCGTTTCTCAAAATGTTTCTCCAGTAGCTCAGAATAATCATTTGAAAATGATGATTCAACACAGTAAAAACACCACATTTCTGAAAACGAAGCCTCATCTTGTGGGGCACTTTTGACAGCCTTTCTCAGATCCAAATGCATATATGAAAGTACCATTGTAAATATTAAGAATTCTAGTTATCAATAGAGTATTTAAGCACATAAAATGGCCTCTCCAAGGCTGAGAAAAGTGATTTTTCACAAGGTTACTAAAAAAATCCAACATGTGATCACTGGCATTGTACTGGAAAATGTTGGTCATAGTGCAGGCTATAATAATTGCTGTTGATACTACAAACCAAGAAAAATAGAATATTTGATATTTTTGACCCCAATCCTTAGATAATTAATCCCTCTATTATTGCAATGAAGTGTCTAGAACCTGCAGAAACTTGAATGATCCATGCACCCTCAAGAACATATACTTGTTGTTCATTTAAGTTTTATGAGTAGAATAAAATTTTGCTGCATCCTCGTTGACCACATGCAGGTCTTAAAAATATGTTTACCTGTTATTTCCAAACAAAAAGAATTTGAGGATAGCAGGAGGATGTTTCCTTCATGTATGAACCAGACGAATCATATACACTTTCATGATTACTCCTGCACATAACCCAACCTTGGCAAGATTGCATTATACATGTATTTTGAGTAAATGTCATGTGCTGCCAGCCCATATGAGATACACATGGAATACTTTGAAACCTTAGAAAACTTATGAATAGACTTGAAACATCCTCTAGGATCATAGGTTAAGATCTAAAATGTTGTAAATACCTAGAATATTAAAAATATGAAATCAAAACAAACCAAACTCTTTTAGGGTAAATGCAAATAAAATAAAATCCCAAGGCTAAAAAGATTTAAAATGTTAAATTATCCTAACAAATATGGAAAACAGACCTAGGTCAAACATTGGCTCCAACTGGGGGATGGCATTTCCCTAAGATTTGCCAAGAACTGAAGTTCCAGTGCCTTATTCTCTATCGATCAATTTATTGTTCCATTGGGCTATAGAGACTTATACCAAATCTCAGAAACTCTCTCAAACTCTAAGCACACACCTTTGAAATAACAAAATACTGCTGCATACTGAGAAGAATCTACATGCTCGTTTGGCGAGATTATTCTCCTTCTTACTCCTACTTCTAATCAGTAGAAGTAAACAAATCAAGTGTGATCATACTTCCAGTGAAGCCATGATAGCATTCAACCGACTGTATCAAACACTTGTAGGTAAATATAAGTCAAAGAAGAAGTTATCATTTGAAACACAAATTTATTTTGTACAACATTTTCTACTTTGATTTCAATTTCTAAGAGGCTGAAATTTTTTGAAAAACCTGAGTTCATATAAATAGCCACTGGCTCTTCCCAGTTATGCTGTATTTATAGCTAATACAAAAAGTCATATTGTTGCTTTGCTCCACTTATAAAATGATATTTCATTTGTTCTGATGAAAATAGAGAATGAATATTTTCCAAGCATTGAAAATCAAAGGAATCAAATTTATCCTGAATGTGCTCACAAGTTACTTCAACAGTATCAACAATAGTGTCATCCTTAGAATTAACAAGTTGATCTTCTTCTTTCATGCTACCATCAAATGAGTAACTGTCATACATTGGATCTATTTGTTCATGAATAATGGACTCAATGTCTTCATGAACCTGCTGATTTAATTCTATCACATCACACATATCCGGATCTTTCTTTTCAAGATCATCATCATGTTCATAAAAAAATGGAGCAAACTGATAAAATTCTAATAACAAAGATGAATTTTTCTTAAAATTATCAGCAACAATTTGACCTTCAAACAAACTTGGAATAGTCTCTGTATTATAATCATCATTATAAGAAACATCTGAATTTATGCCAAACGCATCCAAAGTATTATGGTCATCAAATTTAACATCTGACTGCTGAAAATCCTCTTGCTGTAAAATAGATTTAGCAAAATATACATATGACAATGAATCATCCTTTGAAAAAGAATCAAGAGCATCTTTAACTATGTTACCACCTAAGTTGTACTTGGTGGTTTTTATCAAGTGAGCCCAGTGAACCGGACAAAGATGATTTTCTCGGACTTCAGAAGACCTTCGGAAGTGCTTCTTAGAAGTGCTTGTTGTACTATATCACATGTTCATACCCCCTCAGGGGAGTTGTAATAAATGTTATAGCATGATAGTATCTATAAAAGACTCGGTCTCATAGACTTTATTTGTTAATCCGATTAGCCCAGGGTGTTTTTTTAAAATTTAATTTTTCCAAAACTTAGGCTATTTTTAAATAGTTTAATTGGAAAAAATGGTTTTGTAATAAAAGTGGGCTCAATAATCAGTTTTAGTCATGTAGGTGCTCATTTTCAAGCTAAGAGCACCCAGTAAACCTATAGACCCACCATTTCTATGTTTTGAGTGATTTTCCATCACTCAGGTCAGAAAGCCCCAAAAAATCAAATATTGATTATTTAATTGATGAATTGAATTAAATAATGGAGAAAACCCCAAATCCTAAATCATTGGGATTTGCTCTGATTTGACTGAAATCAATCTCATTGGCTTGGGATTGACTGGATCTGACAATTCCTTGACTGAAGGAGGTGATTTGGGCTGATCTGAGAGTGCACCACGACATGCAATCTTGGGAATTTTTCCCTCCCTCTCTCCTCCACACATGTGGGCTCTTCTGGGAGCTCTGTGGTTGATGATTCAGTCAACACGTTGATATGTCAGCTCAATCAACCCTTCAGTTGATAGGTAGATTTAGTGGAAGCTCAGTTCAGCTTCAGATCAGGCATTGATGGACTCTCCTTCAGCTGCTGTTGTCTATCTCCTTGGGATTTGCACCCCCTCTGGGCTAGGGTTTCAATTTTTTGTATAAATAAAGCATGGATGCCTCCTTTCCAAGTTAACTAGAGTTGGATTGAGGAGCTATTTCTTTTGTAATACTTTGTAATATCTTTTTCTATTGGAATAAAGTGAAGCTTTGGAGGCTAAAATGGTGTAATGCTCTTATATGTGTGGAATTAACATTGTCCTGTAGCTTTCTATTACCGGTGTCTCTCTCTCAATTTCTGCATCTAAATCCTGTCTGGCCTGAATGATTCAGTTGAATGAATAGGAGTATTGTTAGGTAAGTAAGATTACTTGTTTTTCAATATCTCATAGTATATATTCTTGAATATTCATATCATACATGTTTAAATAAGTTTATTTGCATGTAATCACTCTCTTTTTTCATATATCTCTATCCAAATCTCATAAGGTTTTGTGTAGGATTGTTTCTTAGTTTTTAGGTAGCAGGGGTTGGACGAACTGTGCATATATCTTGAATCCACTGGGAATATGAATTTTTTGTGAAGGAATTGTCCCCTGGCATTCCACTAACTAGTGTTTTTTGCATAACCATTCCAACAACAAGCGCTCTTCTGTTCCTCTTCCTCCTTCAAATTTCTTAAAATCAGTCTGGTTACTTGTTTTGCAGCTTTAGAATTGTTTAGATCTATCAAATTCAGACTTCATTTTACATATATCTTACTGCCTTAAATCTCATAAACTATATCTCATTCCTAAATAAATTTTACAAGCATTCTAGATCTAGTTTTAGGGAAAATTATCATTTTTCAAGGCTGTGAAAGTAGATCTAAAGCTTGTTGAATGCATGGTTGTTTCCTTATAATATAAAAAGTTATATTCATCAATTTAAGTGATTCATATTTTCTACCCCAAAAGCAGTCCAAGATCCCATGTAAAGCTTGCTTTCCTTGGTTCTTTTTCCACTTCTTTAAAAACTAGTTTTAACTTAGAATTTTTGGGTAAAAAGTTTGTTCATCCAAAAGTACTTTCAAAGTACTTTTGGGAATATTTAACTATGATAAGCTTTCCAGTTTTTAGCAGGTGTAACATAAAAGAGGAGGAGGTTCTGTCCGGAAATCATTTTTGGACCATTCGAAACCCCCCAGGGGGTCTCCGTCTTCCCAAAATTTCAAAATTTTGCAATTTGTAAACTTGTGGTCTCATTTCGTATAAGGACCAAGTGGATTAATTTCATTTAGCTGATATTGTAATTTCTGCTAATAAAAATGAAAAATATTTTTGAATAGGCTCTTTCGAGCCTATTCACCATCCCCCTGGGGAGATTCGCGTCTGTTTCATTTTTTACATTTTTTCATCTTTTTTCAATCTAGTATAGTTCTAATCTGTGGGATTGTATACTTTGATAATATTTTTCATTATTCCATATTTTCAATTCAATATTAATCATACTACTTACCCCACAACTTCCCGATTGACCCGCAAGGGGAAAGAGATGCGTGGTAGGACTAATTAGAAAACCAGTGTTGTGTATCTCTGATTCCATTTTCATTAATTGTTTTAATAAATAATAATAAAATCAACCCCTCCTTGATTATCCAATTGAGGTCCACTTGGACTGAAAGAGGTTCCTGGAGGGTTTTCTTTTTAATAAGAACACCTCTTTTAAAACTTACTAAAAATAACAAAGACTCTAGTGTGTATGCTCTGTACTTGGTTGCGGTTCGTTTGATCAGTCAAGCTACATCAAAAGCATTTGAGTGACTAGATTAATTAGTCTTCACCTCCCAAATTGACAAACCATCAGGCAAAAATCCAATGCCTTGAACGAACTGTAAACGGTGGCAAAATACCCAAAAGAGTGGGAACAACTGGAAAGTGACCTTGAGGTGCCGATCTCTGTCACACCCTGATGGGTGTGTTATGAACAATAGTCTCCAAGACTCCGTTTCAGCCCACAAACACCTTGCGGGCAGCCGTGAAAGTTCACTTTTGGACATACTCCAAGTACCCCGCGAGTATATCTGGAGTCCCCTTTTCGCCTAATTTAATTCATTCACATTCCAAATTAATTTAAAATCTACCAAGAGACATTTGCAAAACATTCTTTCAAGTTCATGCAAGCACATTATTTTCTCTATTGAATCCATTTAAGGCACTGGTGATTTATTTGATCATTTCTTTCGATTATATATATATTGAGTCTCATTACTGTGCTTATCTGCTTTAAATCTTGCATCTTGTTATCTTTTGTTTCCACTGGTTAATTTCAAACAACTTATTCAATATAACACCATCACACTAAGTAATTTTCCTTAGTAATTTAATAGGTTCTACCCCACTTGGCTTCATTAGGAGTTAGCCTGAACAGAGGAGTAAGAACAAGGTGACAGCCTTGACTTGAGACTTGCCCCCAAGTACACACCGAGTGGCTTGAAGATTTATGCCACATAACTTAGGTGTGTGAAAGGTGGAAACACTTTTTGGCGCCGTTGTCGGGGATAAATATTTTTATCCCCGGAGTAAAACTTTTGTTTTCTTCTTTTTATTTTTTGATTTGTTTAATGAATGCTTAGAGTAGATCTTTAATTTTCATCTGGTGACTCCACTAACCTTTTTTTAAAATTTTTTTTTACAAAGAAAAGAAAAAAATATTTTTGTGAGAGTTCTTAATTGTATATATTTTTTCTCACATGGCAACTCCATTGAAGGGATCAAACCCTTGTTTCTCACAAAACGTTTTGAGATTGATTATGTGTAGGTGATCCCACGTAACAGTGAAATTTAAAGCTCAACTCCATTTTTTAGTTCCATACATTCTCCATGATCACTTATTCTTGATATGGATATTAAAAGAATAGAAATTGCTGCTTGAGCTTCCTATGATTGTCCTCCCATTGATTTCTCTAGGATCCCTGGCTTTCCTAATCATCTCGTTAGTGAAATGGCATCTACTTCCCTTCCATGCTTTCAGGGGGATGATAATGATCACTCAGCCATATTCCATGTTATAATTTTTTTGTCACATATGAGTCAAAACAACATTCATTATGAGGATAATATGATGGTGATGTTTGCTCATTCTCTGCAAGGGGACGCTTCATGTTGGCTTCATGAGTGTTTTCCTGAGAAATCTATTACTTCCCTTGCAAAATTCTTCGAAATATTTTTGAAGCGGTGGCATTATGATGGAAATGATATTGAATCATTCGATGCTAAATCATTCATTGAGACCAATTTGAGGTACTTCTTACCTTGGAAATAGTTTCATACAGAGTACCCTAATATATCTAGAATCGACATGGTGTACAACAACCAACATTCAGAAATCCATTATGATTCCATCGAATCTGTGCATGAAGAGCCATTATTTGAAAAAATTGTTGAAGACCCTCCCCATGTAACATCAATAGAGGTTAGTGATTATTGGGAATGATTTCATGATTATTTTAGTGATGATGATCACATTTCTACTTGAGATCTACCTAAGGATGAAATCATTGCAAAATCTTATAGTGAAACTTATGATGAAAACTGTAATGTGCATGATGGGACTCCTACCTGTTCTCCATATAATGATGACAGTCCGGAAGGTTTACTTCCTTGTGACCATTTTTTTGAAGAAGATGAATATGAAAATGAGGACAAGTATGACTTGGAGCATGACACAAGTGACGAAGACTCCCTTATGTCTGACAAAGATGTTGAGGAGGAGTCCTGGACAATCATGGAAAATCCAGTCTATGAAATGTATAAAGAGGAAAATAATGAACCAAAATTTTTTGATGGTTTTGTTGATTCTTCTGTCTATGGCATATATAAAGGATAAAGCATGGACCTTGTGGCCTTGGGAAATATTGATATGGAAAAGGAGCATGCAGTTTATCCATATGATCAGTCTGAGCCATATATCAGTATCAGTAATGAAGACAAAGAGAACTTGATATCGGAACTTGATATCATCAATGAGGAATCCATCACATTTGACATAGATGGTGGTGATGACTATTGGGATTTTTGTGAATATCTTATTGAGAATCCCATCTATGCTATATCCAGCAAGGGGAGTGTCTATTTAGAAATTTGTGGAAGTCCAATCTACTATACTTCCATAGAGGGAAGCGTGGATCTAGAGACCTGGGAAAATCCTAGTATGGAAGAGCAACATTCAAAACTCTTATATGATCATTCAGAGTCATATCATGCAGAGACGCACAAAGGTATCAATAATGAAGACATTGAGAAGCAGTGTTGTGAAAAGACAAATGTGATGCAGTTAGTGGAATATCATCTCAACTATCATCTTCACATATAGATTTTCCTTATGATTTGGAGCCGCTTGGGGCTTATACAATGAGTTATCATCCTGTAAGCCTTGATGATCAATATGATGGTGTAGTCAATCTGCCTCATCATTCCAATTTGTGCATCAACCCTATCCAGTCATGGATAGAAGCAGCCTGGGAAAGCACCTACTAGATTGAGAAGAAGTTTGACGACATTATTCATGCCTACGATTTCCCATCCAACCCGCCCATTTTGGATCATCACGTAGGTTTGCATTCTCTAAAAAAGGTATCCTTACTTTGGGTGGTAACCAAAGACATGTAATTTTTTTTTTTATGTTAATAAAATTCTTAGGTGGTTACATTGGATTTCTGATTACACTTAACCCTTTTTATATCATGATTAGAGTGGGAAAATAAGCTCCTTGAAAGAGAGAATTTACTTCCTGCATTTCTATTTTGTACTTAGCTATAACAAAACTTTTCTTTCATTAGTTAGCTATATCTATTTTGTTTGAATAAATTGGCTTAATTGTTCATTTGGTTTTTATATAAAGCTTGTGCTACTAAGGTTTTCTTTTCAAGTTGAGATGTTTTTACAGGGTGTATAAACCATAGATTTTGGTGTTCTCGTATCCACTCCTTGTCTTATGACCAGATCAAGCACACATCCCACAGTTGGAGCCAGATGTTACTACCTAAGTTGTACTAAGTGGTTTTTGTCAAGTGAGGCTGGTGAACCGGACAAAGATGATTTGTTCGGACTTCAGAAGACCTTCGGAAGTGCTTCTTAGAAATGCTTGTTGTACTATATCACATGTTCATACCCCCTCGGGGGAGTTGTAATAAATGTTCTAGCATGATAGTTTCTGTAAAAGACTCGGTCTCATAGAATTTATTTGTCAATCCAATCAGCCCAGGGTGTTTTTTCCCTTGGTTATTATTGGTTGTTGAATAAACGACTTATAATTTCTGAGTTTTTCACTCAATACCTCCAAAGTTGGGGTGGTCGGCTTGGCATTTAGGCCTATTGAGGTTATTAGAGTATATGTGTCAATGTATAAACATGCTATGCATTATGGTTTAGTCATATGAACATGTCTAAGTCCCCCTAGGTTTTTAATTTTTTTTAATTTTTTAATTTTTTTAGTGTGTTTTATTAAAATTTATTTTTTCCAAAACTTAGGGTATTTTTTAATAGTTTAATTGGAAAAATTGGTTTTGTAATAAAAGTGGACTCAATAATCAGTTTTAGTCATGTAGGTGCTCATTTTCAAGCTAAGAGCACCCAGTAAACCTATAGACCCACTATTTCCAAGTTTTAGGTGATTTTCCATCACTCAGGTCAGAAAGCCCCAAAAAATCAAATATTGATTATTTAATTGATGAATTAATTAAATAATGGAGAAAATCCCAAATCCTAAATCATTGGGATTTGCTCTGATTTGACTGAAATCAGTCTCATCGGCTTTGGATTGACTGGATCTAACAATTGCTTGACTGAAGGAGGTGATCTAGGTTGATTTGGGAGTGCACCACAGCATGCAATCTTGGGAATTTCACCCTCCCTCTCTCCTCCACACATGTGGGCTCTTTTGGGAGCTCTGTGGTTGATGATTCAGTCAGCAGGTTAATGTGTCAGCTCAATCAGCCCTCCGATTGACAGCTAGACTCAGTGGAAGCTTAGTTCAGCTTCAGATCGGGCATTGCTGGACTCTCCTTTAGTTACAGTTGTCCATCTCCTTGGGATTTGTGCCCCCTCTCGGTTGGGGTTTCAATTTTTGTATAAATATAGCATCGCTGCCTCCTTTTCGAGTTAGCTAGAGTTGGATTGAGGAGCTATTGCTGTTGTAATATTGTGTAATATATTTTTCTATTGGAATAAAGTGAAGCTTTGGAGGATAAAATGGTGTAATGCTCTTATATGTGTGGAATTAACATTGTCTTGCAGCTTTTTGTTACCGGTGTCTTTCTCTCAATTTCTGTATCTAAATCCTGTCTGGCCTGAATTATTCAGCTTAATCAATAGGAGTATAGTTGGGCAAGTAATACTACTTATTTTTCAATATCTCATAGTATATATGCTTGAAGATTCAGATTATACATGTTTAAATAAGTTTATTTGGATGTAATCACTCTCTTTTTTCATATATCTCTATCCATATCTCATAAGGTTTTTGTGCAGGATTGTTTGTTAGTTTTCAGGTAGAAAGGGTTGGAGGAACTGTGGACCTAGCTTGACTCCACTGGGAATCTGACTGTTTTCTGAAGGCATTGTCCCTCAGCATTCCACTAACTAGTCTTTTTTGCATAACCATTCCAACAACAAGCGCTCTTTTTTTCCTCTTCCTCCAAATTTCTTAAAATTAGTCCGGTTACTTTTTTGCATCTTTAGAATTGTTTAGATATATCAATTTCAGAATTCATTTTACATGTATCTTTCTTCCTTAAAGCTCATAAACTAGATCTCATTCCTAAAGAATTTTTACAAGCATTCTAGATCTAGTTTTAGGAAAAATTGTCATTTTTCAAGGCTGTGAAAGTAGATCTAAAGCTTGTTGAATGCATGGTTGTTTCCTTATAATCTACAAATTTATATTCAGAAATTTAAGTGCTTCATATTGGCTGCCCCAAAATAAAGCTTGCTTTCCTTGGTTCTTTTTTCGCTTCTTTGAAAACTAGTTTTAACTTAGAATTTTTGGGTAAAAAGTTTGTTCATACAAAATACTTTCAAAGTACTTTTGGGCATATTTAAATATGATAATATTGATTTTTTTAGCAGGTGTAATAGAAAATAGGAGGAGGTGCTGTCTCGAAAGCAATTCTGGACCATTCGAAACCCCCCAGGGGGTCTTTGTCCTCCCAAAATTTCAAAATTTTGCAATTTGTAAACTTTTGGTCTCATTTAGTATAAGGACCAAGTGGATTAATTTTGGTTTCCTGATATTGTAATTGCTTCTAAAAAAAATAAAAATCTTTTCAAATAGGCTCTTTCGATCCTATTCACCATCCCCCATGGGGGGGTTCGCGTCTGTGTCATTTTTTACATTTTTCATCTTTTTTCAATCTAGTATAGTTATAATCTATAGGATTGTATACTTTGATAATATTTTTCATTATTCCATATTTTCAATTCAAAAGTAATCATAGTACTTACCGCACGACTTCTAGATTGACCCACAAGGGGAAAGAGATGCGTGGTAGGACTAATTATAAAACTGGTGTTGTGTATCTTTGATTACATTTTCATTAATTGTTTTAATAATCATAATAAAATCAACCCCTCCTTTATTCCTCGATTGAGGTCCGCTTGGACCGAAAGAGGTTCCTGGAGGGTTTTCTTTTTAATAAGAACACCTCTTTTAAAACTTACTAAAAATAACAAAGACTCCAGTGTGTATGCTCTGTACTTGGATGTAGTTCATATGATTAGTCAAGATACATCAAAAGCACTTGAGTGACTATATTAATTAGTCTTCACCTTCCAAATTGACAAACCATTAGACGAAAATCCAACGCCTCGTACAAACTGTAAACGATAGCAAAATACCCAAAGGAGTGGGAACAACTGGAAAGTGACCTCGAGGCATCGATCTCTGTCACACCTTGATGGGTGCGTTATGAACAATAGTCTCTGAGACTTCGTTCCAGCCCACAAACACCTTGCGGGTAGCTGTGAAATTTCACTTTTGGACATACTCCAAGTACCCCTCGGGTATATCTGGAGTCCCCTTTTTTCCTAATTTAATTCATTCACATTCCAAATTAATTTAAAATATACTAAGAGACATTTGCAAAACATTCTTTCAAGTGNTGAGTCTCATTATTGTGCTTATCTGCTTTAAATCTTGCATCTTGTTATCTTTTGTTTCCACTGGTTAATTTCAAACAACTCATAAACAACTTAATCAATATAACACCATCACACTAAGTAATTATCCTTAGTAATTTAATAGGGTCTACCCCCCTTGGCTTTGTTAGGAGTTATCCTAAACGGAGGAGTCAAGAATAAGGTGACAGCCTTGAATCGAGACTTGGCCCCAAGGACACACCAAGTGGCTTGAATATTTCTGCCACGTAACCCAGGTGTGTGAAAGGCGGCAACAAACTCGACTATCATCAAGACCAACTTTAAGATTGGTCTGCAAACCTTCATAAACAGTGTGATTTTCAATGTTTTCTTCAATAGAGGATTGGGCTTCACAATGAAATATTGTTCAATGAATTTCATCAGTAATGAGATGCTGATCAATATTACTAAGAGATTTCTTGAGCTTAAATTGCTCACAACAGTCCTCTAAATGGAGATCAACAGATTAAATCCTCTTGCAATAATCATAAAAGACAACATGGAAATATTTTATTGACGAAATACTAGAGATAGGAAGAGATCGGTAACACTGTTTAGCATTTGCTTCCAATGAATACATAAACATTTTCAACAATACATCCTCATGATGAATACCGATCTGGTTCATGTATTGATGAAACTCAATCAAGTGTTGTGCAGGATGGTCATGATCATCTCCTCTAAATCTTCGAAGGAAGTCTCCCCATTCATCCATAGTAGGCACATTATTTGGAAAATCTAGAACAATTAAAAAATTGGAAGGTGCAAACCTTGCAGCCACAATGGCTTCCATGTATTTTGACATTTTGAACTGGTGGAGTTGCGAATAGATCCTTCCTCTGTGAAGTCGTAGGTGAAAAATTGTAGTCTAAAGCGTGCAACTAGCCCTTGTTCACCATCAAATACTGGATCTAATCGTTATCAAACCAAGGAATAATTTGTGCTTCATCCCCAATATGGTCACCAAAAGATGTTTTCCCTAGAGTCTGCTATCTAGACTGCAGGGTCAGCAGTGTTCAAGCATCTAAAAAAAAAGACCATTTTTATAGGTTTGTTTGGATAACAATGTAAATAAAATAGGTAAGGATAACAAGGTAGAGACACAATATCTGAAAAATTCAGAAATACAAATGTAAAAGACAAGAATATTGTAGTAATGGATGACAATACATTAAGGTACAGGAGATAACCTTTCAATATATATATAACTGCAAACAATAAACAAACAGTTCATATCTGAAGCATATATATAAAAATACTGGTCTTTGAAAACACTTTTCAAATATCAATAGGTATTTAACATTCACATACATGCATGAGATGAAATATAGAAAAAATCTACTTTACATTCACTACATGAATAGTTTAGATTGAACTAAAGAATATTAAAATAGTTTAGATCAAAGGCCTAGCTCCATATAGTATATTAAAAGTCATTCAAAATGCAAAAGAATTTCTTACAGAAGTAAACATTGAATGTCTGCATGATCTCCCCAGTAGATCGACTCCCATGTATTCTCCCCCCTCTCAAAATGTTACAATATGCATTATATAGATGGTGGGGTTGAAATCCTCCCAAATCCCAAAGATAACAATCACATACAATCAATTTATGAAACTACCTACCACAAAAATTGAGCAGGACTGCTGAAAAATGGGGCTCAAAGACTGATTCGGTTCTCCCAATATTTGACACCTGTGTATAAACTGAAAGAGTTTATTGTATACTGGTTTGTTTTGAGAAAAAACCTCTCTCATTTCCTTGAGATTCATTTTTAGTTGCTCAATATCTGCATTTCACAAACATGTGTCAAACAGGGAAATTTCGAGATCCAAAAATTAGGGCTTAAAGATGGATTTTATTCTCCCAATATGTGACATATGTAAGAAAATAGAGAAATATTATTGTTCTATGATATGTTAGGAACCAAAACCACCTCCCATTTCTCAAAATGTTTCTCTAGCAACTCAGAATCTTCATTTGAAAATGATGACTCAACATAGTAAAAATGCCACATTTCTGAAAACGAAGCCTCATCTTGTGGGGAACGTCTGACAGCCTTTCTATGCTCCAAATGCAGACACGAAAGTACCATTGGAAATCTCAAGAATTCCAGTTATCAATAGAGTATTTAAGCATTTAAAATGGCCTCTCCAAGGCTGAGAAACATGAGTTTTCACAAGGTTATTAAAAAACGCAGCATGTGATCACTGGAACTGTACTGGAAAATGTTGGTCATGGTGTAGGCTGTAATAATTGCTGCTGAAACTAAAAACCATGAAAAATAGAATATGTGATCTTTTTGACCCAATTCTTAGATAATTACTCCCTCTATTAATGCAATGAAGTGTCTAGAACCTGCAGAAACTTGAATGATCCGTGCACCCTCAAGAACATATACTTGTTGTTCATTTAATTTTTATGAGTAGAATAAAATGTTGTTGCATCCTCGTTGACCACAGGCAGGTCTTCAAAATATTTTTACCCATTCTTTCCAAACAAAAAGAATTTGAGGATAACAAGAGGATGTTTCCTTCAATGTATGAACCAGACAAAGCATGTACTCTTTCATGATTACTCCTGCACATAACCCAACCTCGGCAATCTGGCATCATACATGTATTTTGAGTAAATGTCATGTGCTAGAAGCCCATATGAGATACATATGGAATACTTTGAAACCTTAGAAAACTTATGAATAGACTCGGAACAGCCTCTAGGATCATAGGTTAAGATCTAAAATGTTGTAAATACCTAGAATATTAAAAATATGAAATCAAAACAAACCAAACTCTTTTAGGGTAAAAGAAAATAAAATAAAATCCCAAGGCTAAAAAGATTTAAAATGATAAAGTATCCTAACAAATATGGCAAACAAACCTAGGTCAAACACCCTAGCTGCCAGTTGTGAATTAGTTGGACAACTTTGAAATGGATTCCTCCCATAAGCCAGTGGATTATTTCTATGTGGTGCAGTATAGATAGTTTGAGCTCCTCCAAATGAAACTGGAGTCTGAAATACTGGAGCGGGTATCCCTCCACTAAAAATCGATAAAGGAAATATCGTGAACAGAGCTGAAATAGGAGTTTGGAAACCCTGACCATAGGTGTTGTTATTTCCAAACTGCATCCCCACATCTACAAGTGTAGGGCCTACATAAGGAGTGGATTGGGGAATGTGCCCCCCATTCCATGGAAATATCTAAACAAATGAAGAGGATCCAACAAGACCACTCTGAGAAGTGTGTGCAAAAGAGGGTGAAGCAAAAGGAGCACTGGGAAACCCAGTGACAACCCCACTAGAAGGGCCTGCTACATTTGAGGAAGTTAGAGGCTGAACCACCTGACTGCTAGGTGACAAAGGTGCAACAGGTGTACTTGGTCTAGGACTACCTACAGGGGGAAGTGGAAATCCTCTAGTCGGTAATGTTGAGGTGGGGGTAGACATACCCTTCGTAGAGCTTGCCATAATGCTACTCATGGGAACACCAATCATAGGTGAATCAAATGGAAGAACGTTGAAGATCACAGGATCGGTTAAGTCAGTAAGAGGTGAAGTAAATTTTCTTGCAAAATCATCAGCCTGCAAGTCTTCAATCTCTAGTGTGGTTGTATTAACCTAGTTTGTCCTAAGTTCTTGTTCACCTAGAACTTCATTGATTCTTATCGGTTCAAAAGAACCATATGTATCTAATCTCTGCCTTTGAGGGGGCGGTGGAGGTTATAGTAGCTAAAGGAAGGTTTTGCAACCTTCTTGACCTTTTGAGAGGTTGGTCTCCCACAGTTAAAAAATTGACTCTTCACACACCCTAAGTCAGACTAAACAAAAACAAACCATACAACACTCACTACAAAATTTCCTAAATCCAAAGCAAACATACAGGGTGTAAGATATGCTTTCCAGAAGAAATATGAGAGATAGTTACTTGGCATCCTTGTAGATGTTCTTAGGCACAAGCGAAGGAATCACCGAATTGCCCTCCCACACCTTCTACTGGGGTTACCTTCCAAGCCCGTCTAAGGTCAACTAGAAATAGCCTTTCGGTGTACATGTGTATGAACCCTATATGTAAAAGAGACTAAATGATACCTTAACTAGAATGACAGTCTAGGGGGGGAGTCACAAGCCTGATTCATATGCATGGGTAGGGTAGGAAATCCTGAAACCCTATCAACACTGGCACTGCACGGGGCCCAAGAAGTGGTATTGACAGAAGTCCCCAGATGCGCAAAAATCCTCGTCTACACTTTGACAAGGAATCAGAGGGTTATCTCCTCAGTCGTGCTTAACTCACATTTGAGAGGAGCTTCCCAGATACATTCAACATGGAAAAGGGTTTACTTGGTGATTGGCCAACTATTATTTCAACTTAGTACTTGTGGAGAGTTAAACTCCCTATCCCATGATTCTAACCTAAGATAGTAGGTGAAAGAGCCTAAAATGAAAAACATACTAATAATTTTTAAATTATATCGTTCTTTTTAGTATGCCATTTTTAGTCAAAATGTAGATGGCGTGAAATTAGTGTGATGTTATAGAATCGATAAGAAAAAAGAAAAATGATGCATAAAACAAATTTCAAAGTAGATTGTGACTACTTAAACCATATTTCTTTTTATTTTTGTAAATACAAGTTAATGAACTTGAAGCTAAGTATGAGAAACTACAAGACTTTTTATGAATTTTTTGAAATTTTATTGAAAATAATGAAAAGAAATACTATATGAAACCTAATGCAAAATATTTTTGTCTTTTCTTTTCAAATAACTTCAAAAAAACTATAATGTAAATAAATGCAACTTGAGCAATTTGACTATTCTAAGCATATATATAGTGAAAATGAGGAAAAAGGATCCCAAAGTGACCTACTTCAACCAAGAGGAAGAAGATTGGAACAAACCCTGACTTGGAGAAACTAACCACTTTAAACGTTTTCTAGATTCACAAAAGAAAAAGTGCCAACCTAATACTACAAGATGCAGCACATAGTATAAAACATCTACAGTCCTGATCACTAACCTAGACACATACACTCAACCTATAGACCAAGCAAGACGACCACCTACACTTCATAAATGAAATAATTTTAAACAAAAAACTCAAATTATTGATGACCAAGAAAACATTGTGACACATAGAATTCAGACTCACAGAGTCATGCCATTAACAAAAAACTCCCAAAACAACTAAAAATCCAAAAAGACAAGGACAAGCAAACCCTATCCAACTTATAAGTTGCTATAGGGCACACATGATTATGTATTTGGGAAACATGCATATGACACACGACTGTCTTAGACAACAACTCATGTATACAAGGTTAAACACGCAACTGTGTACAAAGAAACCCGCTTGTACTGCTAAGAAGTTTCAAAGGAAAAAGAACTAGCAGATGATTCTGGGTATATTACACTGTAAATCAAAAGACAAGATAAAATAATCACAGAAAGAATCAGAATCAGAACAAATACTGGTAAAGGGACCTACAGGATGGACCCACAATAGGCTGGACTCCCCAGTGGAGTCACTGGTTGTATTGTACAGGACAATACACTCTTGTAACCTAGGGTCTTGGGTTACCAATTTAATAAGACACTTGCAGATAATCAGCTTTTATAGAGAATGAAATAGGAATAGGAAGAGAGTTTGGCTTACTCGGTTTATGAGGGTTGATCCAAGATTTGTCTTCTCCTGCTCCAATATTCTCCAAAGCTTATATGGTTGCTTCTCTTCACCTGCAAAGAGNACACACACACACACACACACACACACACACACACACACACACACACACACACATATATATATCATAGGTTAGATGAAATGCATATTAATATCATAATTGAAATCATTCATTAGACAATATACATGAGACAAGTACAATACAAACATTGGAAGAATAATTCTCTTTATTAACAAACAATGAATAGGTAAGAATACAAACCAACTTCTGACACAAGGACTCCTCTGCAACCATGGACACTAAGTTTTGCTGCTCCAAGACCATGAAGGGATGACACCAGCATAACTTTTCTCTCCAAAAATTGATTGATTAGCCCCATCCCAAGGCCTCTATTTATACATGTGGAAATAAAGAGGTTTCGAAGGTTATGATGGTTGAGACAGTTGGGATAGTTATGGATTAAGACACAATGAATCTCATCTAATCGTGATTTATATTTTTTAATGTCGAATCAAGGCACACACAAGTATATATATAAGAAAGGCATGTATTAAACACTTGTTTCTCAAAGGAAACTTGCGTGTTCAATGTACATGTGAGTTGCAATGCAAATACTCGTGTATGACACATGCATTGCAATGCAAAAATGAGTGTGTGAAACTGTAGACTAGGAATAAAAATATGTCAAGTTGGTTTGAAAATCATGCATCAATGGTCATGCAAATATATAATGTTTTGGCCACTTCAATCCTTATTTGTCCTTTTGTATACCAATATAATGAATGTTACCACTCGGACGGAGAAGTACCATTTAGGTTGATAATAGATTCCCCCTAGTGTGTTAGGTTAGAGGGAAGCGATGGTCGAAATACATTACAACCTTTATCTTGGAGAACTCAAATATCCAAGGAAGAAGAGGAAGCACCTGAAACAAATACATATCAATGTCATATCCAAAGTCATATCTGGGGATGCCATGTTCAATATACCTGAACACTAGCTCCTTTACAATATTTGATTACATCATATGATACGGGTACTAGACCATGTATATTACAAAGGTGGATCGAAGCCACAATATACAATGATGAATCTTCAAAAACTAGTAGCTGTGTAACTGATCAGAACATAGTCTTGTGCAACTTAGGTTATAGATGTGAACCTAAGGTCTTCGTTGGAATACAAAGGAACCATTACAATCCCGGCCATGTGAATAGGTGTGTTGAATTTGAACATGGAAAGGACTCAATAGATTTTCAATTAATAGAGGAAATTGACAACTGAAGAAAACGAGTTCACCAATAATGGTGACGAATCCTAAGGTACCATCTTCAAAACTCTAGGTCTTTGTCTTCAGGAAGTACTGATGATGAAACCATACTATGATGAGGAAGGCAATAGATCCTCCAATGGATCACAAGAGTGACTAGGAATTGGCTACAAGAAGGTAGACACAAGTAATACTCAGATAAGATAATGATGGGATTAGGCTAATAATCAGAGGAAGGGATAAATCCTTGAATAGTGAGCACGATACAGAGATGACCCAAGGAAAATTTTATCTTACAGATAGAACAACTAGAATTATTTGACATGTAGGAGACATGTGCATATTCCCCATGCATAAAGGACAAGTGGAGGAGTAAAGAATGGAAGTGATAGCTAAGCTGAAAGGATAAAATGAAACATGAGTATCAGAAAGTTCAGAAAGTGTTATGTTCAAGGATGACATGTTTCCACTGTTCATAACCCAAAGAAAATACTTCTTCCTTATCTTTCCTGATAAATTTTAACGAGTCTAGGAAAGTCAACTCGAGTCTCTCTTCATTTTTGACAAGCTTGAAGAGGGAAGAGAATAATGCTTGATAATGTCACGAATTCGTGGATTTTACAAGCCCAAACTATTACATGCTTGTTGGTGTTTTTGTATTTTGAGAGTCTGAAAACTCTAATGAGGACTCCATGGGGGTGATTTTTTATCCAATTTAGTCTTCTGAGGCCGGAAAAGTATAAAACATACCACAGAAGAACTGTCTTAGCTTTTGAAGAAATAAGGAGGACCTTTTTTGCACTTAGTTAGGGAGGTCCAAAAAAGGTTAAATTACCACCTAACCAATGCCCCTTCAAAAGCATCTTATAGCCTGAGTTTTACGACTATTAAGGAAGGAAATATCACTCAGAAATATCCATTTGAGTACGACAAATATGGCTTACAAAAATAAACTCGATGCTTTGTTCTTTAGTATTTAATGAGCATGAAAAAGGCATAAATTACACTCATAATATTTTTCATGTTTAGGTCTAGAGCACAGAAAAGAGAAAACTAATCTCATACCGAGTGCTCCTTTTCCGTAAATTTAGTCCCTCAAGTCTGGAAAAGTGATAAACCTATACCTGAGAATACTCTTCTCAATTTTGTAGATTAAAGAGTGTTCTTTTTTCGTATTATTCCACATGGTCCAAAAAATTGATAACCTACCACCAATGTGGATTCCCATTCACATATTCTTAATGAGCCTGAATGGACAAGTTTACTCGGTAGCCAAGTCTATTTTGAGGAGTTAGACTTGGGCCTAAAGAAACTCCATAAGGGTGGGGAGCCTTATAAAGGGGATAGCTTGTAAAAAGAGACCAAAACGAGGCTCAATTTGGTGTGAAAAATAGCTAAGAAGGATCCCCTAAACCTATGACAAATACGACATGAATACCAAAAGACAACAATGTGTTCTAAACTAGGATACTCATGGGAGGAAGGCTCTCTCCACGGAAGGACAATGATGTCGGTGAGGAAACAATGGTTAAACACCATAGTCCATGGTTAAAGAAGTAATCCTAGAGTCAAAGGTGGATTAGGTATGGATGAAAAAATGCACATGGAGGACCAAAACCTATCCTATATGAGCGGATAACAAAATTGAACAACTTTGAACCTGTTGCATTAGGAAAAGAGAATGGTATTAGTTCAAATATGAAATTGATTTTTTAAACTATATGAAAAAATCCATAAATTGAAAATTTTCCTATATATAGTTCAAAATAGAAATCAAAACATACCATTTGAATTTTTAACCCAATTTTGCAACATTTTACCTCTACTTGGATTGCTCGTTGTGGACAAACAAGTGGATCATTTGGAATTCCGCAAGTGCTAGGTAAACTAGCTCTTCATTCTCTTCCATTTCAATTGTTTAAATTTTCAATTTTATGCAAAATTTGGATGTTTAAGCCTGTCTTAAGGGGGGCACACAATACACGTCGGTAGGAAACTTACACAGTCGCTTATAAGCGTTATACACGCGACCTGCTCAAAAGAAACCCACATGTCACATGTGACCTGTCTAAAAGACAGTCGCGTGTACTCCGCGACATAAAAAAAAAAAAATAGGGCCAAAATTTAAAGAATTTTCATGGATTCTAATGTTAAATCCTTGTCTAATGGATATTTTTAACCATGGTGTTGGAGTGGAGGGAGAAATAACATGAAAATATGGACCGAGACGCACTCCATAGTGCCACCACTGGGCAAGCCTTATGGAAAAGTGGGTTGTTAAAATTCTTCTAGCACTTCATTCATGTAGGCCAATGTTCGCTTGCTTGAGTTTTTAATTGGGTATTAGGACCATGAACTTGGGGATTTTGACCTTCAAGGTTAGATATTGGATGTGAATTTAGAAGACATATACTTCATTATGGAGTTGTCTTGACAGGGAATTCCTGTCAACCTCAAGGGTACTAGTAGGGGCGGTGACCCCGTGAGTGTCCAAGATTATCTGAACACTTACTGCATGCCGGAATTTGAAAAGTGGGAACATGCGTACCTATTGTGCATATTACCAATTTCTCACTACAGATATCGGTAAGTACTATAGTGAGGGTTGCAGGATCCTCATTGCTTCATCTTGGTACTTGGAACTAGATGAGGGTTGTTGTAGAGTGCTTACAGGGGACTATGTTTGATTGGTGCTCGGGAGTAATCCCAATCATGAAGAAATGACTCTCTGATTGCAAGAGAGGCCATCGCAAGAATTTTGGGTTTTCAAGTGTACTAGTGGCCTTATTTTTTGAGAGAGTGATCACAATCATCCATGCGGTGCCACTTCTAGCATTCTCTCCTCGTTAGCCTAGATTGACTAGGTGGGGAGCGATTTTCCTTCTCTAGGGTGGTGCTGGCTCAATTTGGAGTGTCTATGATGATGATTTCTACTTGTGGTGGGAGTGGCAACTTCCAGCACTAGAGAAATTTACATATGTTGGTTTGGATTTTCAAGGTGATACTGATCTTTTCCTCCCTCCAAGAGGAGTATGGGGAGCATTAGGTATTTTGCTTTTTAAAGTTTTTAAAATTTGTATGAATTTTTATCATAAATATATATACATATGTATAAGAGTTTTTAATCCATCTTAATGTTTAAAATGCATATGTTGGGCCAGTCTGCCTTGATGGGAATCCTAGGATGTATTTGTGACTAGTGGTAGGTGAGGACCAAGGTTTGATGAGGGTGCTCAAGGGGAAGGTGGCCATGCTTACCCAAAGAGTCCTGACCATGTGGATTGAGCATATCCCTATAGTCATGCAGGAATTTGTTGTTGGAATTCCACCTACCTGGATATGCCTTATGCGAAGGGTATCCAGGGAAGTACTACTCTATATAGAAGCCATGGAGGCTGCTACAACTGAATAAGTTGAAGAGGTTGGTGATGTTGATGATTAGGGTGATCAGGGTGACTAGCATGGTCAGAGTGACCAGGGTGCTTAAGAGTAGATCTAGGGTAATTTTATGGATTGTGATCTGAATTTTGTATATTTTTGTATATTTACATAGTTATGACTGGATTTGAGGATCAAGACTTGACCGATCTTATATATCGCTGGTTTATTTACATGTTTTAAAAATGTATCTATTATGTATTTTTACAAAATGTGCGTTAAGTGCCAATCTAGATAATAGTTCACATATGCATCAGTTAATGAATTTTGATTTCATGGAATATGATTGAATTAAATATCATCAAAATTTCTTTCCATTAATCTAGCTTGCAAGAACTCATGTAGCAAGACAGGGTTTTGCACCTGATAAGCTCGTTTGAGCTGGGAAACCACTAGCTGGGAATCAAGACTGACTTCCAACTGAGTGATGCCATGTGACAACGCATTTCATGAAATCTCAATAACAACCCTGTATTCAGCTACATTATTAGTAACGAGACCTAGGAAAGTGCCTCCAGAGCTGACTAACTGTCTTGAGGGTGAGTAAATGGCCCATGCAGTTGAAGCCAGGTTGCAAGCGTGACGACTAGATCCATCTGCAAAACCTACAAACCACCTAGAAGATATCTATAACAATAACTAGATGATATAAGAACACTAACTAGCAAACTATCGTACATAACATTACATACAATTAAATTACAAGAAAAAGCAGTAAGCCTAAGCATAGTACTTCTTTGGGTAGAGCCCATTTCTAGGCTCAGGCATCTCATTTCCATCAAAGTCAATCAACTCATATGCCCCCCTTTTCAAGACTTTCGAAACAACATAGGGTCCTAAACACATGGACTTGAACTTTATTGCCCCCAGGGGTTCTTTGTCTTGATCCCAGAGCAAGACAAGCTCCCCTTCAGAGAAAATCCTAGGTTTGACCATTTTATCATACTAGTTTTCACCCTATTTTTATGAGCCTCGTTTGTTGTAAAGGAATCTCTGCGTTGTTCATCTAGATGTTCCAAATGCAGTAAATGTTCTTCAATTGCATATGTGTCTAGAAGTACATGTGTTGGGCCTCGAAATTGTCTTTTATAATAGTTTTATTTACATTAATTTTCGACCTATTTACCGTAATTTAATACATCTATGTTCAATAAGGTTGCCTTTTACTCTGTTTTATTAATTAAAATCTTGTAAATATAAAATGAGACAAATATGTTATTTTTATGTATTAAATGTAGTATTTTGCAAATAATAGACATTCTGCAGTCCGATCAGCTCCTTGTTTAGGTACTGAGTTCTGAATTAGATTTGATTGTGTTATCACTCAAGTTGAACCTCGACTGCTAGGGTCAAGCTTAGAGAAACCTTAAATTTTGGTTTAATGGGTAACTGAGTTGATAGAGTTTTGGAAGTATAACAATACAAAGATCAGGCTAGGTTTAAAGATCAAACAGCAGGAAATGTATCATTGTAAAATACAGTAATAGGAAATACTATGAGCATGAATTTATAAAGAATGAATCTGGTTCTGCAACAGGACATTTAAAGGTAATTGCACATCATTATAAGAATCTTGTAATGGATTACCAAAGACCAAACACAAGATCAAATCATAACTAGATACAATTCATGTATAAAATCAAAATAGGCTGATGATTATAATCATTTCAAAGCAGCTATCCTACATAAAGAGAAACAAAGTGCATACATGCTCTTCCAATACTATCTTAGCCCTTGGCTGGAAATCCTCTCTTCCTCGGTTCTACCTTCAATATTTTTACAATGAAATATATATATAATATAGCAAAGCTAACCTCTTTAGCATTTTTTGGATCTAGTCTAATGAGTTTTTACCAAGTTTGGATAATCAAACAAGAAAATAACCCATGTCTCTATTTAATAGGGTTATACTTATACTATGACTAAAACACTTAAATGAAATTACACTTGCATTCATGGATGAGTATTGATGCGCTCTTTGAGGAATGATACTAATCTTTGACCTCAGATCACTGAGACCTATATTGCAAATGTCTAGATCATCGATCATAATTTTTCCTCCAGCTGGTTCAATGAGTCGAAATAAGGCATAAATAAGAGTCGTTTTGCCACTGCCTGTTCGTTCTATTACTCCCACTCTTTTCCCACCTTTAAACATGTAGTTAATACCTTTCAGAACTAAAGGGGCATTAGGGAGGTACCTTATCTTCAAGTTTTTTAACTGTATTCTACCTTCACTTGGCCATGAGACAGGAGGTTTGCTGCTATCTATAATTCCTGGTGGCTTAGAGGGAAAGTTCATGTACTACTTTATACACTCCACAAAAATGACAAAGTTGGCAAGATTGCATTGCCATTGCACCATAAATACTTGACAAGATGTAAGTGAGAATGCGTATGAGAGAGAAAGGCCTGCAAATCCAGGAGTTATGTTGCTCAAAGGTAATGAAATGAGTAGAAGAGATGAAGTAAAAAGGACAATGTTTCCAAGTAATTCCAATATTAAGATCAACCATTCCATATAAGCATTGGAGTGAAAGAGAGGACTTGCATCTGTATCGATAAGATTCAAGTTCTTTTCCTTGAATCTTTCTACCATGTTAAACGCTCTAAGGCTGCTTCAGTAGCATTGTTCATGAAAGGTGATTTAGTAGTGCCATTGATCCTTGTTAACTCTCTTGCAGAATCTAGATAATACATCTTTGAATTCAGAATGCTCTGCCACCCAATATTCTATCACTTGTCTTTCCTTTGACAAAATATCGACCTTGATTTTCTGGAAATGCTCATCCAATACCCTGAAATTTGAGATATATATTTCACATTTACTATAAAATATGGAGATAATTTATGTTGCTAGCCAGCCATATTGACATCTCAAAACCTTTATACAAAATCCACAAGAGTAGCATAAGTTCCTGTGCTAAATTCTGGCTATCAACAATGGTTGACACAAAACATCACCATTACATGAAACCATTGTAAGCTCATCTTTTGACACATGCAATCACAATAGCTTTTGATGTATTTAATTGTTTAAAAGTTTGATGATTCTCCTTGCCCTTGAAAATCAGTTTGGCAATGTGTGCAGCTAATTTGAAACATACTCTCACACATAATTAACACTTAATAACTGAGCTTTATGTATCTATGGCATTCCCTCGATGGATTCACATCTCTTTTAATCAACACCAGATCAATATTACTTTGACAGCCAATAGGCATTCTCTTTTTGTTAAACACATATTTAGACTTGACCAGAATCACCTTACTGAAATGCTTCATCTCTGAATTAAGTGTCATATCTTGATATTTGCAAATTCAAAGAATGCAACATTTAATTGATAATCAAAACTAGAGAAAATATCAAATGTTTCTCTTTACCCATAGGCATTTCCCATAGATTTTTAATACTGGAAACTTAGTATTCACTCCTTGATGCTTAGCATGACATGTGGAAGCTCAATGGCTTGGGATTTATTCTTTAGAGATACATTCGATACTTTTTTACATGCACACTTTTCTTCCACATGAGCGCCATCATGAGTTCTTTTCCAGCTGATCTTGGTATTTAAATTGAAACCTGAGTGATCACTTTGGCATTTGAATGCTGCTAGAAACTGAAATTTTGTTGGAGCAGATCTGATGACAACATCTGGCTTCATCTGGGGATGGCATGCTCCCTGTGAGATGCCAAGAACAAGTATACCTGTGCCTTTCCAATCCATCACTGCAACCGGCGTTTTGTCTCCATTGGGCTAGAGTCTTTGAATTTTATTCCTAACCTGTTCCAAACCTTGAAGGGAATGCTCTTCTCATACTGTAAACTTAAAGCACACTATAAATTCAAATTGTTCACACTGCAAACTTAAGGAAATTCTTGAAGCATCAAGCTTATTTATCCACACTATCTATAATAACCAAAACTACAACTTCGGTCAAGTAAAATCATGCTTCCAGTGAATCCATGAAAAAATTCCATCAACCATCCAAAACTTGCTTCTAACTTGGAGCATATACACAATCAAAAATATTGAAAAGAATAACTCATACTCACCTCCGTCAAAATCTGTTTCTATGAAATTAATGATAGAAGATTTATAGTTCACCATTGAATCTAAATAACTTGCAACAGGATCATAAAAATTACCAAAAATGACCTCTTCATGTTGCTTGTCTACTGTGAATCCAAGCTGACTGATTTCTGAAAAGTATTGCTCGACTGATGAGGATTGGATGAACAGTTCTAGTAATTCTTTGTCACTACCTTCCTCAAAACCCGATCAATTATTGTCAAAGAGTAGATCATTGTTGAAAATATCAACAAAGGCTGATGTAGAAATATGGTGCTCAAGAGTTTCCATTGAGTATTTCTCTCCTCTTTCTTTCTCATGGCTGTAACTGTCACATATAGCATCATAATTGAAGGGTTCGATAGGTGTTTGAAAAAACTGCTCTTCTTCATCAAAATACCTATCATACTTAGGATGGTCTTTATGAATTACTAAATTTTGAATATCAGTAACCTTTGGTTCATGATATTCTTCAATTTGTTGGTTGACATTTGATGAAGAAGAAAATAGAATAGATTGATTTGGTAATTTCTCATCATCAGATTTAGAACTGGCATACACCGGTTGATTGTTGAAAAGTTCAATATATATATATTCAGAATTCCTTTCTTCATCATCTGAATATTCATCATAAATAGGCTGATAAAAACATCATGAAGAGTATTTTCTTGACTCTCCAAATTTTCCAAAAGAGTGTGTGAAATTTCATCATTAAATATTTGACCTTCAAAACTTTCTGAAATTTGAACTTTATAAAATTTCACTTCATGAGTTTCTTGGAAGGATGACAGCGCATGAGCAACTTGATCAGTGTTCAAACGTGAAGACTTCAGTTCTATAATGCTATCATCAGTTTTCATAACAGAATTTGCTTCCTCATTTTCTTTAGCAAATTAATAGAAGAAATGACATATAATAGAAGAAACGACATATAACGAGTTTGCTTCCTCATTTTCTTTAGCAAATTCTGAATCCACAGCTTCTTCATTCTCCATTTCTAGTTCATGTTTATGGGAAGACACATAATCTTGAAGATAATTAGAGAACTGCTGAATATTGTGAGGAACAATTTCTCCTTTATCTATATCTTCAGTCTCATTATGCAATTCATACTCCTCACAACATTTTTCAAATAAAAACTCAGCTAAAAATTACCTTTTATAGTGCTTATGGAATACTGTGTGAAAATCCTTCAAAGATGAAATACTGGAAGGAGGTAATGAGAAATACCATTCACGTGCATCACCATCCAATGAATACATGAACATCTTCATACGAACATCCTCGTGCTGTAGATCTAGCAGATTCATGCATTTATGGAACTTGATGAAGTGATCAACAGGATTATCTTCTCTCTTTTCTTCGAAGATAGGCAGAAAATATCCCCATTCTATCATACTTGGTACTGGATGTGGGAAACCAGGAACTATAGAAAATTCAAGAGGTGCAAACCTCCGAGCCACAATGGCATTCATTCGATCCTGTGATGGCATTCTGGATCCTCAACAAATGGAGTCGCCTATGAATTCTTTGGAGTCACCCGGTGAAGAAATTTGTAGCCACTATGTCACCGGCCTTTGTTTACCATCAAAGTCTAGATATATTCATTTTCATACATCCCAGGGAAGTATGTCTTCATTCCTCCATGCCCGACAATGGTGCCAGAAGATGTTATCACTAAAGTTGAACCCCGACTGCTAGGGTCAAGCTTAGAGAAATCTTAAATTTTGGTTTAATGGGTAAATGAGTTTATAGAGTGTTGGAGGTATAACAGTACAGAGATTAGGCTAGGTTTAAAGATCAAACAATAGGAAATGTATCATTGTAAAATACAGTAATAGGAAAGACTACAAGCATGAATTTATAAAGAATGAATCTGGTTCTGCAACAAGACATTTAAATGTAATTGCACATCATTATAAGAATCTTGTAATGGATTATCAAGACCAAACACAAGATAAAATCATAACTAGATACAATTCATGTATAAAATCAAAATCGGCTCATGATTATAACCATTTCAAAGTAGCCATCCTACATAAAGAGAAACAAAGTGCATACATGCCCTTCCAATACCATCTCAGCCCTTGGCTGGAACTCTTGTCTTACTCAGTTCTACCTTCAATATTTTTACAATGAAATATATATATAAGATAGCAAAGATAACCTCTTTAGCATTTTTTGGATCTAGTCTAATGAGTTTTTTCCAAGTTTGGCTAATCAAACAAGAAAATGTCCCATGTCTCTATTTAATAGGGTTATACTTCTACTATGAATAAAACACTTAAATGAAATGCCACTTGCATTCATGGATGAGTATTGATGAGCTCTTTGAGGAATGATACTAATCTTTGACCTCATATCACTGAGACCTATATTGCAAATGTCTAGATCATTGATCAGAATTCTTCCTCCAACTGGTTCAATGAGTCGAAATAAGGCACAAAATAAGAGTCATTTTGCCACTTCCTGTTCGTCCTACTACTCCCACTCTTTTCCCACCTTTAAACGTGTAGTTAATACCTTTCAGAATTAAAGGGGCATTAGGGAGATACCTTATCTTCAAGTTTTCTAACTGTATTCTACCTTCACTTGGCCATGAGATAGGAGGTCTGCTGCTATCTATAATTCATGGTGGCTCAGATGGCAAGTTCATGTACTGCTTTATACACTCCACAAAAATGACAAAGTTGGCAATATTGCATTGCCATTGCACCATAAATACTTGACAAGATGTAAATGAGAGTGCGTATGAGAGAGAAATTCCTACAAATCCAGGAGTTACACTGCTAGAAGGTAATGAAATGAGTAGAAGAGATGAAGTAAAAAGGACAATGTTTCCAAGTAATTCCAATCTTAAGATCAACCATTCCATAGCAGCATTGGAGTGAAAGAGAGGACTTGCATCTGTATCGATAAGATTCAAGTTTTTTTCCTTGAATCTTTCTACCATGTTAAATGCTTTGATTGTCACTACACCTAAGGCTGTTTCAACAACATTGTTCATGACAGGTGCTTTAGTAGTGCCATTGATCCTTGTTAACTCTCTTGCAGAAGCTAGATAATACATTTTCAAATTCAGAATGCTCTGCCACCCAATATTCTATTACTTGTCTTTCCTTTGACAAAATATCGACCTTGATTTTCTAGAAATGCTCATCCAATACCCTGAAATTTGAGATATATATTTCACATTTACTGTAAAATATGGAGATAATTTATGTTGCCAGCCAGCCATATTGACATCTCAAAACCTTTATACAAAATCCACAAGAGTAGCATAAGTTCCTGTGCTAAATTTTGGCTATAAAAAATGGTTGACAAAAAACATCACCATTACATGAAACCATGGTAAGCTCATCTTTTGACACATGAAATCACAATAGATTTTGATGTATTTAATTGTTTAAAAGTTTGATGATTCTCATTTCCCTTGAAAACCAGTTTGGAAATGTGTGCAGCTAATTGGAAACATACTCTCATGCATAATTAACACTTAATAAATGAGATTTGTGTATCTATGGCATTTCCTCGATGGATTCAGATCTCTTTTCATCAACACCAGATCAATATTACTTTGACAGGCAGTAGACGTTCTCTTTTTGTTAAACACATCTTCATACTCAACCAAAAACACCTTACTGAAATGCTTCATCTCTGAATTAAGTGTCATATCTTGATATTTGTGAATTCAAAGAATGCAACATTTAATTGATAATCAAAACTAGAGAAAATATCAAATGTTTCTCTTTACCCATAGACATTGCCCATATATTTTTAATACTAGAAACTTAGTATTCACTCTTTGATGCTTAGCCTGACATCTGGAAGCTCAATGGATTGGGCTTTATTCTTTGGAGATACATTCGGTACTTCTTTACATGCACACTTTTCTTCCATATGAGTGCCATCATGAGTGATTTTCCAACTGATCTCGGTATTCAAATTGAAACCTGAGTGGTCACTTTGACATTTGGATGTTGCCAGAAACTGAAATTTTGTTGGACCAGATCTGATGACAACAGATTGCATGTTAGTTTACTAGTTTGGTTTACACATTTCTTCCGATCCTACATGTGCAAATTGAAACCATGAAATAATCATCAACTTTGAAGTAATAATGTTTAAAGTAATAAGGTAATCATTACCTTTAAAGAATTGGTTTAACTTTAAGATGAGATTATTTAAAATGATAATGTTTACATGCCATATAAAGTAATGCATAAAACTTATTAAAAAGTGATAAATATTAATTGTTTGTTTAATACATTAAATCATGGCAAGGCACCTCACGTTGCATTTTATCATGCTCATAAAACATTTAAATTATTAGCCCACCTTTCTTTAATATTATGTGTGCCTTTTAACTATATCCAAAAGCAAATAATCACATAGTTTCATACATGGTAACTTTATGGTATTACGATGCCTTCTTTATTCAACATAACTATTTATTATATATGTGCAGGTCATGAAGTAATGCACGCATAGTGGAGGATTAACCCATGCATCACGTGAGGGAGGAAAGCAACCAGAACCTGGCACCCAATCAATGGAACCCAACCACATTCCAACAAATTAGTACTCAATAGTCAATGTGGCCAACAAAATACCAGAAAATCCACTTAGAATTCGGATTTATGAACAAATATTAGTTACAGGTCATCTAGACATTCATCCAGATGCCCATGTAGAACACATGTTTTTAACGGACAAATGATTTTTGAGCTAAATTTGCGTAAAAATAGAAGCGAATTTGAAAATTATGGCAAATGGGTTTTGTGTCGAATAGGCCCATTTCGGTCTTAGGGAGGAATTTTCACCAAATTCATAGCCATTTGGGAGAAAATTGTGGTTCTTTGAAACCAACTTTTCTAGAAATTGTGGTTGGTCATTTCTGAATTCGTGGGTAGTTGTTACAGCAGTAATGAACCTCTATTTGTAGCAAGAGGTGGTTGAATTGATCTCCATTGTAATCATCTTATAAATACCTCTTTGGTTTTGAAGAGGAGGGTGAGAAAACTCTTTGTAAAAATTTGCTTCATTTTAATAAACAATCTCTATTTATGCTGTTGGTGATCATTCTTGTTTCTCTGTTAATGACTGATGACTGAGTAACATAGAAACGNTATATATATTACATTTTCCTGTAAGTCATCTCATTTTTGCAAGCAAGTGGTTCGTTTTCCTGTAGGTAATGTTTTTTGTTTATAACATATAATTTCCTGTGTTTTTATGCAATTTTCCACACGGCCGACCACTTGTCCTTTTGTGCGGACTGTTTTTTAGCCTTTTGTTCGCCCCTCTGTGCAGACTGTTTTTTAGCCTTCTGTTCGCACCTTAATGTAGATGGTCGTTCAACCTTTAATTCGTACTTAGACAGAATTTTAATTTATTTTCAGAATTTTTAGTATTTGTTGTTGTAGAAATAGTTAGTTAAGGTAGAGATTAATTTTCCAGCATTTGAATCACTGTGTTGGGTAGCTAGTTGGGGTTTGAATCCACCTTAACAATTCATATTTAGTTCTATATTAACACATAGATTAATTATTTTAGTTTAAATAATGATAAAATCCATTTATATTCAACATATATTTTACTGATTCAAATGAGAAATAGTTTTAGTTTTAGTTTTTATCATCACTTAGATAGTTTATGAGTTACTTTCATTTGTTTGCATGTCTAAAACCTAGATTAGCTTAAGCTTGTTTAAAATATTGTCATATAATTTGTTGAATATTAGTTTGCCTTATTTCTAAAATAGGTTCAACATTCCATTTTCAGTTTTCATTTGAGTCCATAATTAGTCTTTCATTTTCAGTTACACAGCATTTCATTGTCTTAGGCTTTGTTAGTTTCATTTCTTCAAGTTATTTCATTTAAGTAGATGTAAACGATTAGTACTTAGTTTCAAATTCAAGCTTAATAGGTTCATTTAGATTTTAAAGATGCATTGGTTTTTAGTATTTTAAAGTTTGATGATAAAAGTTCACATCACCTAGTTTAGCGTAAGTTTAATTTTCAAGTTGTAAATCAATTGCATGATCTTTTTATGACTGGTTAACATTATTTAGTTTATGGTATAGTTTATTGAAGAGGTAGAGTAGAAGTATTTTGTTTTTCTGTTGTAGGTTTGCTTATAGATTGAATATATTCACAGTTATTGTTTTGTACTTAGTTTTAGATTTGATTATAAAGCTCCAAGTTTAGTTTGCTTTGATTAGTTTATTGTTTTGCAACGTATTCATTTACGCTTGGTCTTTAGAATAATATTTGCTTTGCTTTCTATGAATCCACATTTACTTGTTTTGCTTTCTACGAATTTGCAATTAAACAATTCATTGTTTTCCATAACTTAGTTGCACTTGCATTCTTCGATAGGCATTTAATTATGCATACATGAAATAGTCTCCAATTTATAATATAGATCAGATAATTTGTTACAAGTAGTTAGTTTTTCTCTCATTAGTTAAATCACTTTTAGACTAAGCGACTGCTTTCTAGATTAGTATCTGTAGTTCCCTTCCATACAATAGATTAGCATAGCATTAGACCAGTTTGAATATCAATTGTTAATTAGTTTCATGCCTTTATAGAATATATTAATATAACATTATATTAGATTTGAAATTATAGTTACTTTCCAAGTTCTTAGTTAATTTCTTGTTTTCATAGAGAGATTAAATTCTTGCATTTGAATTATGACAGTCATGCATGTAGATTAAAATAATATAGTTTCATGTTAGCGCATTTGCATCTTTAGTTAGATTAGGTTAGTTCAAGCCTTCAATCCTGCACATATAATGTTTGCATCTCACAAGCTACCTTCTCGGGTTGACAATCAAGTGTTGAATTCGATATTGCATATTTTACCCAACATTTTAGCGCCGTTGCTGGAGAGGTGCGAAATGGATTGGAGTCTAGGTAGATAAGGGTATATAGGTTGTTTTTAAATTACACAGTAAGGGGGAGGGGAAACGATAATACGCAAAGACAACTTCACTATGGAATTTCCATAATGTGACAACCTGACACATCCACTTTAGTGGGTCGTCCCAGAGCTTTGTTATTCATTTTTCGCACAAGTTTGTTTACTTCACGCAAAGTTTGATTTACTTCTCTTAAGTGTAATTTTCCTTTCGCAAACGTAGATAATTTACTTTTCCATAGTTTAATTTCATGTACGTGTGTCTTGCAAATTTATGTAGTTTACTTTCCTGCCATTTACTCTTATGCAAGCGTGTTATCTCTTCAGCAAGATTAGGTGTTGCATTCAGATCCTTTACATTCGGTTCATTTTTTTTAGGTGTGTTTACATTTGTCATAAGGTATTTTATTTTCAAATGTGTGATATGTTTCCTAATTACATTCTAAAGATATATATATATTAAAACAATTATTTGGGTGCTGTAAGAACCCGATTGACTAATCATTGTGTGAAGCAAGACCTATCAACCAACAAAATGGATTCAAAGGTGCTCATTAGCATGAGAGAACTTTCTCAAATTCTAGCAACATCTAGGATCTTGATCTCTCAAGAAGAAAAGATATTGATAGCAGTTGGGAGCTTATCAATCTCTCCCGAAATAACAGACAAACATAAATCCCAAGAACTACAAAAAGATGTTCTTTGCGAGACTGCAAAAGAAGCTGATACATTAGGGATTACATCCGAAGGAGAGCAACAAAAAATTAAAGAGTTCTTGACATACATGACAACAGATCGATCATGTGCTCAAACAACTTCTCAACTAGAAGAAGATGCTCTGTATGACATAGCGAAGGAAGGTGAGTACCAAGACTACATCGAAAGATGGTTTCAGGAGGTAACTTGACCGCAATACCATTCCTTTATTCGACACATGTTGATGCAAAGAAAAGTAAGTTGGTTGAACTTTCACATTCAGGTAATCACTACAACAATATTTTCACATGTGGATAAAGGTACAATTCTCATTTTGTTTTGCACTTGGTTTCATTGGAAAAGATCATATACTTGAATAAATATGTTTTCTTTCTACTTAGGGTAGGGAATTATGTATATAAATAAAATGTTGCATTCTTAGTTTAGGGAATAATGCAACTTCGTTTTTTTCTTGTTTTCTTTTCAAATAAAAAAACTAAGAATACGATCATGTTAATGACTAAACCAAAACAATATTACATCATTATTCATTTTCATACATGCATATTTCTTATTATACTAGTTACTTAAGACCAACTTTAAATATCACGGGGACTTGTGATAAATTAAGGTCTATCTAAAACCTAGAGGCCACTCGTACATCCTAGCTTCATTATCAGGGCATGCTATTTAAGCATCTTTACTACAGGGTAGCATAAGGGTGAATGAAATTCCTAGTTTGTGGGGAACACGACTATAAATCTATATGAAAGAGGCGATATTTGGGACTAGAGACACCTCTCATTCATTATCTTATGGCTTCATCCACTTTACACTAAATCCATCAATTGTGTGTATCTTTGATTCAGTAGATTCCTCTTGCAGCCTTTATTTTGGTTCCATGAGAATAAAAAAGATAAGACTAGATGTCCTCCAATACATATACCATCCCACCCTGTAGCATGGTTTTCAAAGATGCTCCCCCACCATTCCTTCATAGGAAAAATCATTTTCCGAATATCTATAGGGACTAGAAACTTTGGGACAAGAGCCTATGATAGAAAATGAGTTTAAGAGGTTAACTCGTCGGGGTACTGAACAAGCTCGCTGGTTGCAGGTACCAGCTTGTCGTATGACCAGGTAAACCAGACGGGGTACTGAATAGGCCTGACTGAAAGAGGAGATTATACTTGGGAAGGACAACTTGTTAAAAAGAGAGAGAAAAAAAATGAAAATGACTCCGTGATAATAAAGGTTGTTGTGGGTCTACTAGAGAAAGGTATGCATGGTTGATCTAAAGAAAATGAACTCCATCAATATGTCATTTGAGAATGTTTGTAAGTTTCACTTAAGACCATGTTGTCTAAATTCATACCATACCTAGGATATCCGTATCCTAGAAGTGGGACCCATAAAGTTAGGAGTCTAATGAACTTGAAATGCAAACTTTGTCCATAATTACTTGAATAATGATAAACCTTTGAGAAGTAGTAGGGATGACTGGTTTCCTATAGGCTTTATAGACTATCTATACCCTCATGCTTTTTCTTTAATCCAGTATGTATTCATTCATGGCATGAGAACATGCCATACCTTTGGTCTAGGGGAGAGAGTCTCAATTTATATAGTCTTCGTAAACATGAATTATTACTAGTGGCAGAATTGTATGTATTAAGAAATCTAAAATAAAATGTTGTTTTGGTCATCTCATAACATAACTTTTTTTTCTAAGTTCTAGTATTTTGTCGTAATAGATTTGGCTCAGCTTTGCTGAACGATTTCCTATAAACTGTTTATGATAAAGCATAATTTTTGATTAAATGAAAGACTGCTTCCAATTCATTCATGGCATGAGGGCATGCCATAACTTTGGTCTGGGGGTATGTTGGGCCTCGAAATTGTCTTTTATAATGCTTTTATTTACATTAATTTCTGACCTATTTACCAAAATTTAATACATCTATGTTCAATAAGGTCGTCTTTTACTCTGTTTTATTAATTAAAATCTTATAAATATAAAATAAGACAAATATGTTATTTTTATGTATTAAATGTAGTATTTTTCAAATAATAGAAGTTCTGCACTCCAATCAGCCCCTTCTTTCGGTCCTGAGTTCTGAATTAGATTTGATTGCATGTTAGTATATTGGTTTGGTTTACCCATTTCTTCCGATCTTACTTGTGTAAATTGAAACCCTGAAATAATCATCAATCATTAGCTTTAAAGAATTGGTTTAAATTTAAGATGAAATTATTTAAAGTGATAATGTTTTCATTCCATATAAAGTAACACATAAAACTTATTAAAAAGTGATAAATATTAATTGTTTGTTTAATACATTAAATCATGGCAAGGAACCTCACGTTGCATTTTATCATGCTCATAAAACATTTAAATTGTTACCACACCTTTCTTTAATATTATGTGTGCCTTTTAACTATATCCAAAAGCAAATAATCACAGTGTCATACATAGTAACTTTATGGTATTACGTTGCCTTCTTTATTCAACATAATTATTTATTATATATATGCAGGCCATGAAGCAATGCATGCATAGTTGAGGATTAACACATGCATCATGTGAGGGAGGCAAGAAACAAGAAAATAGAACCCAATCAATGGAACCCAGCCACAATCCAACAAATCAGCACTCAATAGTCAATGTGGGCAACAAACTAGCAGAAAATCCGCTCAGAATCCGGATTTATGAACAAATCTTACTTACAGGTCATCCAAACGTTCATTCAGATGGCCATGCAGACCACATGTTTTTAATAGACAATTGATTTTTAGGATATATTTGCAGACAAACAAAAGCGAAATTGAACATTCTGGCACATGGGTTTTGTGCAGAATAGGCCCATTTTGGTCACTTAGTGGAATTTTTTCCAAACTCATATCCATTTGGGAGAAAATCGTGGTTCTTTGAAACCAACTTTTCTAGAAATTATGGTTGGTCATTTTCTGAATTCGTGGGTAGTTGTTACAGCAGTAATGAACCTATATTTTTAGTAAGAGGTGGTCAACTTGATCTCCATTGTAATCATCTTATAAATACCTCTTTGGTTTTGAAGAGGAGGGGGAGAAAACTCTTTGTAAAACTTTACTTCAGTTTAATAAAAGGTCTCTATTTCAGTTGTTGGTGATCATTCTCGTTTCTCTGTTAATGATCAGTGACTGAGTAATGTAGGAACACAGCCCGTGATTGCTGAGAAGAGCCCTTCAACAACCATAGGTTCTATTTGTGTATATTCATCAATTTCTTTTTATGTTTGTAGCTAAGTCATTTTTTTTTATATATATCTATTACGTTTTCCTGTAAGTCATCTCATTTTTGCAAGCAAGTGGTTTCTTTTCCTATAAGTAATACTTTGTTGTTTATAACATATAATTTCCTGTGTTTATATGCTATTTTCCACATGGCCGGCCATTCGTCCCTCTGTGCAGACTGTTTTTCATCCTTCTTTCCATCCCTTTGTGCAGACGTTTTTTTAGCCTTCTGTTCATCCCTCTGTGCATACTATTTATTAGCCTTCTGTCCATCCCTCTATGTAGACTATTTTTTAGCCTTTTGTTCGTACCTTAATGCAGACTGTTGTTCAGCCTTTAATTCGCACTTAGACAATATTTTAATTTATTTTCATAATTTTTAGTATTTTGTTTTTGTAGAAATAGTAAGGTAAGGTAGAGGTTAATTTTCTATCATTCCACCGTGTTATGTAGCTAGTTGGAATTCAAATCCACCTCTAACAATTCATATTTAGTTCTATATTAACACATAGATTAATTATTTCAATTTTAATAATGATAAAATCTATTTATATTCAACATATATTTTATTGATTCAAATGAGAAATAGTTTTAGTTTTATTTTTTATCTTGAATTAGATAGTTTATGAGTTACTTTCATTTGTTTTCATGCCTAAAACCTAGATTAGTTTAATCTTGTTTAAAATATTGTGATATAATTTGTTGAATATTAGTTTGTCTCATTTTTGAAATAGGTTTAACATTCGATTTTCAGTTTTCATTTGAGTCCATAATCAGTATTTCATTTTTAGTTACACGGCATTTCATTGTCTCAGGATTTTTTAGTTTCATTTCTTAAAGTTATTTCATTTTAGTAGATCTAAACAATTAGTACTTAGTTTCAAATTCAAGCTTAATAGGTTCATTTAGATTTTAAAGATGCATTGGTTTTCAGTATTTTAAAGTTTGATTATAAAAGTTCACATAACATAGTTTAGCATAAGTTTACTTTTCAAGTTGTAAATTAGTTGCATGATCTTTTTATGATTGGTTAACATTCTTTAGTTTATGGTATAGCTTGTTGAATAAGTAGAGTAGAAGTATTTTGTTTTTCTGCTGCAGGTTTGCTTACAGATTGAATATATTTCCAGTTATTGTTTTGTACTTAGTTTTAAATTTGATTATAAAGCTCCAAGTTTAGTTTTTTTTTATTAGTTTATTGTTTTGCAACACAATTATTTATGCTTGGTATTTAGAATAATATTTGCTTTGCTTTCTACGAATCCATAGTTACTTGTTTTTCTTTCTACGAATTTGCAATTAAATAATTTATTGTTTTCCATAACTCAGTTTCACTTGCATTCTTGGATAGGCATTTAATTATGCATACATGAAATAGTCTCCAATTTATAATATAGATCAGATAATTTGCTGCAAGTAGTTAGTTTTGCCCTCATTAGTTAAAACAATTTTGGACCAAACGACTGCTTTCTAGATTAGTATCTGCAATTCCCTTCCATAGAATAAATTAGCATAGCATTAGACTAGTTTGAATCTCAGTTATTAATCAGTTTCCTCCCTTTATAGAATAGATTAATATAACATTATATTATATTTGAAATTATTGTTACTTTACAAGTTCTTAGTTAATTTCCCATTTTCATAGATAGATTAAATTCTTGCATTTGAATTATGACAGTCATGCATGTAAATTAAAATCATATAGTTGCATGTTAGTGCATTTTCATATTTGGTTAGCTTAGGTTAGTACAAGCCTTCAATCTTGCACATATAGTGTTTGCATCTCACAAGCTATCTTCTCGAGTTGACAATTAAGTGTTGAATTAGATAGTGCATATTTTACCCAACAACATGGATGACAATTTCAAGTGATGGGATTTCACATTCAACTGGAGTTACTACTTCCACCCCATGAACGAGTTCGAAACGTGAAAACCCCATGGAAGTTTTAACATTGGTTCGGTATGCCCAAAGTGTAGGATATAGCATAATGTGCAAATTTGACTAGGTTGCATTGATAGTATGCTTAAGAATGGTCTTCAAGGTATTATTGACTGCCTTGACTTAACCATTCTACTGTGGGTAGAAGGAAGACAAATGGTATTGCTTAAACCCTAGCATAGTATCCAATTCAATCATCATGCTATTTTGGAAATGACTGCCATTGTCAATGACAATCTCTTTTGGAATCCTGAAATGAGCGATAATTTGGTTGAAAATGAAAAAAAACTGCAATTTCTTGGTCAACCCTAAAGGTGGGAACTGCCTCTACCCACTTGGTGAAGTAATCAACAACGACAATGATATATTTATGCCCCTAGCCGAGACTGGGTTGCACATCACGTAATCTACCCTCCATTTAGTGAAGGGGCCCATTGTGATGACATGAAACAAAGGAGCATGATGTGACCGTATCTTCCCGGTGTAAAGCTGACAAGGATGACATTGCTTCACGGCTTCCACACAATCTTTAAACATTGTGGGCCATAAATAATCGACACACAAAATATTCTGGGCCGTTGCTAACCTAGATAAATGATCCCCGCAGGTTCAGCTATGGGAATCATTTAGGACATGCTCGACTTCCTTGTGGGTGAGGCACCGACACAAAATAGAATCTACCCCTCTGTAATAGAAAGTATCTCTGAAGATAAGGTAGTTTTTCGCATGCACATGTAGTTTGCATTGCTCTTCCCTCGAGAAGGCTGCAGAATACTTCAAAGTTTGGAGATAGACAAGTATATCTCTATACCAAGGATCAGAGGTTGAAATCAAGAAAACAGACTCATATGGGAATGAGTCTTCTTCAACTGCTACATTTTCTTCTGTTGGCAATTCTGCAATAAAATATGCAAAGACTAAGGATTGCTTAGATTTGGTAGATTGAAAATCCAGGTCAAACTCCTAGATAATGACTATCCATTTATTTAATTTTCCTTCGATTATTCGTCGGGACAAAATATACTGAAATGGATTGACATCTACCACTACTGTAGTGGTCCTTATTAGAATGTAGTGACATAGCCTCTCCATAGCATAAATAGCTGCTAAAGTCAACTTCTCAACGTGGTAGTATCAAATTTCAGGACCAGCCAATGTGAGACTAAGGTAATAAACAACATGATCTTGAAGTTTGTCATCTTCCTGGACTAATACTATGCCAATGGTCAATTCTGACACTGCTAGATACAATATAAAATCCTAATAGTAATTTGGAGGACGTAGCAGAGCCGACAATAAAGCTTTCTTTAATTCCTCGAAATAAAGTTGTGTGGTTTCATCCCATACAAATGGAGTGTTCTACTTCACCAGGCGCATGAAACTTTTAGTGATCTTGGAATAATTCACGATAAAACGTTGAAGAAAGTTGGACTTTCCTTGCAGGATTTGAAGTTTCTTGATAGTGCGAGGAGGAGGTAGATTTACGATGGCCTCTACTTTCAAAGGATCCACCTAAATACCTTTGTTTGAAACTTTGAATCCAAGGAGCCATCCTTACTCGATGCAGAAAACACACTTGTGGGGATTAAAGCATATTTTATAATGTCTACATCATTCCAAAATCAAGCGAAGATGATTTGGATGATTGATCCTCTTACGATAATGAGCAAGCAAATCATCTAGGTATGGCTCAAAAATTTACTTAATATCATGTAAGGAAAAATTCATTGCCCGTTGAAAGATAGCCCCTGCATTTTTAAATCCAAAGGGCATTTTTCTGTACGTGAAGGTACCCCAAGGAAAAATAAAAGTTTTTTTATGCCGGTATTTTGGCTTAATTTGAATTTAATTATACCCGGAAAAACCATCCATAAACTAAAATACTTCACTCCTTGCACAAGCATCAATAATGTGATCTATGAAAGGTGTAGGGTAATTGTCTTTGGGACATGCCTTGTTAAATTCACAGAAATATGTACATACGCGTATCGTGCCTTGTTTTTTATCAACAGGAACAGGGTTGGATACCCATTCCGTCAAAGAAATAAGGTAGATGAAACCAGCTTTCCGTATTTTTTCCACTTCAGCCTTAACAGTTTCTACCTTACGTGGGTTAACAGGTCTAAGATTTTGTCTAACTAGTTTGGCATCAGGATAGGTTCAGATTTTATGTTCGATAATTGATGGATCAATTCCTAGCATATCCTCATATGACCATGAAAAAACATCACAAAACTCCTTATATAAGGTAGTATAGATAGAAATCTCCTTCGAATAACAGTTTTCACCAATATATACATTTTCAATGACATCGGGGTTCGTAGAGATGTTAATAGGAATGGTAATAGAAATGTTCTCCATGTTCCCCTCAGTGAAGATTCCCTCCCTTGGCAAGGGATTAATTGGTAACTAAACACCATCTGCTAGTATCGCATGGAACTCCTGGTTTTCAATTCTACTTAATTCTAGAAGGAAGTGGGATTTATGGTGAAGATATTCGCAGATATTGTCTTGCCCACTCATGGCTTCCAAAATGGATTCGTCTGAAGGAAAAACCATGTCTAAGAAGTCTTCATAATATAAATATTTCTCTATCCAAGCATGCAAATAATCTTCTTCCAACTCCTTGGAAACTATAGAAGGAGTTGAAATCATATCAGTAGTAGTATTAACAATAGCTTGGTAAGCCACTTCTACTACCGATAAGGGCACTTGAGGTTCGTAACGGGTAGGAAGGACCCAAGGACCAGTTCTATTGACAACCGCTGTGATAGAATTACCTACACTCATGCAACCTAGATAGTTTATTGGGGCTAGGATATCAAATGTGCCCATTAACGATGAATACATTCCAGCCCCCAAGTTCTCTATAGCAGGCTTGGCCTGATCAACCAATGGTATTATGGACTCTTTCGTTTCCAAATGACCCCTTCGAGTGAAATTGAGTTGGTCAATAGTAACCAAATTTCCTTCATGTGGAAAAACCACTACTCGAAGAACAGTCGAAGCAATCATGCACATAGCCTAAGTCCAACTTCTTCCCAGAAGCAAGTTATAGTCCAATGGGGCATCAATCACCTCTACTTCAATAGACACTGCTTTCTCTTGGAAAATTAATCTCGAAATCTAGTAGGATAACATGAGGAAGAAATGACCTCTAGTTGAAAGCAGTAAGCAAGGTGTTTGACAGAAATAACTTTGGGAAACCCAAATCCTTCCAACAAGAAAGAGACATGACACATGTGCAAGCACCCTCATCAACAAATGTGCATCCAATGGTTTTTCCACCATGGAAGACATCTACTGATAAGGCTACATGATATGGTAGGCGCATTTTAACATTTGACAAATTGAACTTTTCCATTATACTCGAAGAATCCATGCTGCCTAAAGCTGCTAAAAGGCATCCCGCTAAGCGAGACAGCTCAGAAGCACTTCCAATGTAGAAATCACACAAGGCGTTTGGGCCAAATATTCCACTACAGAGTAGTTAGAAGCGACCCTAGAGTTTGGGTTGTGAAATGTCTTTTTAAATATATCCTTTGGTATTTTGGGCATTGGATCGGTAGGATTTTCGATTGTGAGAGGGTTTGAGGTTTCCCCAACATATTTTCCCTTCTCAGGAGCCTCCATCTCATAATTTTTATTTCTTGTTTGGAGCAAGGTACTGGATCATACCATGTTGATATAATTTTGGTTAGGAGGGGCACCTAAAGTTCCCTGGCTACATTCGAAACAGAAGTTGAATTCTATCCTTGGGGAAAAGCATCCTTCAAATGATCTCCCTAGCACAACTTACGGGGAAATTTCACTTTCTTCGTTTGTTTTTTCCCCCCATCGGCATTATTTGTGGGTCAAGGCTTGTTTTGGCTCCCCTCACCTTTCTTCCCCTTCTTCTTCTTCCCATTAGGCTATTTATTTCCCTTCTGAGAGGATTGTGCAAAAATATTTTCATATTGGGGTGAGGGGGTAGTATTATCTCCCTCCATTGTAGACTGCTTGATGGAAAACTCATGGAGTTGTTTGGACAAATATTCTACAATGGGAGAACTTACTGAACCAAGCACACCATCGGCATTGGGTTGAGGCTTTGGTTTCTCAACACTATGGGAAGAATGTGGCGCCTCAGGTATAATTTCATATAATATCTCAAACTGGGCATATATCAAATCCAATTATCGGTCCCTGAGGATGGCCTCTTCTTCAATAGTCACCCCCAAAGTGGATACAACCTTAGATATATAAGGAAACAAATACTTAAGGAACCACTCTAATAAAAACTCGTGGGGTATGGTAGCTTTTATAAGCCTCTTATTTCTTCGCCACTCTTGGATGGGATCCAAAATGTGAGTGGATTTATCTTTCCTAAAAGTAGACAAGAGGTATGTGTCGGCATCATACCAGACAAGAAGTTGGAAGTGGTTCAAGAATACCACTGTTAAGTCCCAAAAACTCTCAAATGCAGCAGAGGCCAATTCGATATACCACTTTGCTGCAACACCAGTTAAAGTCCTTTGGAAAAATCTCAACCAAACGGTGTCATCGTTCAGTGAGTTGGAAGAGCACCATAAATGGAATGTGCTGACATGAGCTCCTGGATATTCTCCAATTTTTCCCTCAAACTTGGGAATGTACGAAGGTAGCTTAGTTGGAACAGGTGGCCACATAGCATTATGTTTCACCAGGTCATTCATTAACTTGTTTAAGTCTGGAAAGTTCAAAGTTTCCAGAAACGGACCTAGACACAGACACTCAACCTATAGACCAAGCAGAATGACCGCCTACACTTCACAAATGAAATAATTTGAAACAAAAAGATAAAAGTCTTGATGACCAAGCAAATAGTGTGACACATAGACTTCAAACTCATAAAGTCATGCCATTAATAGAAAACACCCAAACAACTCAAAATCTAAAGAGATAGGGACAAGAAAACTAGCTATTCAACTCGGATGAGCTACTACAGGGCACACATGACTATGTATTTAGGAAACATGCGTACAACACGCGACTGTCTCAGACAGTCGTATACAAGGTTACACATGCGACTGTGTACAAAGCAACCCGCGTGTACTGCTAAAACTTTTCAAAGGAAAAATAACTAGCAGAGGATTCTAGGCATACTACATTGTAAATCAAAAGACAAGATAAAATAATCACACACAGAATCAGAATCAGAACAAAGAATGGTAAAGATACATATAGGATGGACCCACAGCAAGCTAGACTCACTAGCAGAGTCACTAGTTCTATTCTACGGGATAATACACCCTTGTAACCTAGGGCCTGGGGTTACCAACTTACTAAGACACTTACAAACAATCATTTTTGACAGAGAATGAAATAGGAATAGGAAGAGAGTTTGGCTTACCCGGTTTATGATGTTTGAGCCAATATTTTTCTTCTCCTCCTTCAATCCTCTCCAAAGCTTCTAGGGCTGCTTCTATTCACCTGCAAAAATCCGATTCTTCAAGCAATATATCATACATATGTATATCATAGGTTAGATGAAATGCATATTAATATCATAATTGAAATCATTCATTAGCCAATATACATGATACAAGCACAATACAAAGATTGGAAAAAGAATTATCTTTATTAACAAACAGTGGATATGTAAGAATAGAACCTAGCTTCTGACACAAGGACTCCTCTGCAACCATGGGCACTGAGTTCTGCTACTCCAAGACCCTCAAGGGATACTACCAGTATAACTTTGCTCTCCAAAAATTGATTGATTAGCCACATCCCAAGGCCTCTATTTATATATGTGGAAATAGAGAGGTTTCAAAGGTTAGAATGGTTGAGACAGTTGGGATAGTTATGGATTAAGACCCAACTAATATCATCTAATCATGATTTATATTTTTTAATGTTGAATCAAGGCACACATGAGTATATATATATAAGTAAGGTGCATATGACACGCTTTTTTCTCAAAGGAAACTGACGTGTTTAATGTACATGCGGGTTGCAATGCAAATACTCGCGTGTGGCATGCAAGTTGCAATGCAAAAAGGAGCATGTGCAACCCTAGACTCAGAATAAAAATATGTCAAGCTGGTCTGAAGATCATGCATCAATGGTCATGGACATATATAGTGTTTTTGCCACTTCAATCCTTACTTGTCCTTTTGTGTACCGATATAATGAATGTCATCACTCAGACGGAGAACTTCCATTTAGGTTGATAACACCTTGGAGATGAGGTTTGTATCCCAAATATTATTTTGTAATGAAAGGGACTCTCCCGAAATATCCAATGATATGGAATGTGTCCAAATATGTAAACCTTTTCCCCTCAAGATATGTAAAATTCATCAAAGATACAACTCAAAGCAAGAGTGTCTATCAAAATATTTATATATATCCATACAAGGAAGATCACCCATCAAAGATTAAAGACACCATCCTATAACTATAGCACTCGATAATCTCATGCACACTTTGATAGTACAACCTAGTTACCTTTTAGGTAGACAATTTGAAGTGTTAATGTTGTTGATAGTAACTTACAATTGTCAATCGGCTAAGAGGCCTTTCCTAAGTTATGGTACCCTAGGGGGATTTCCTAAAGAAGATAAAATAGTATTAAAAGAATGAAACCAAACCCATTACGGGACACACAAGCAACACACATATGATTAAATTGAATCCTCAATTTACTTGGATGACAAAAGGCACACAAGGATGACTAAACTTGGATTTATGATGGTTTTCATAAAGGTTAAGCAACACAGAAAATGATACAGATTGGCTATGAATTCTAATGGTTTAAATATTATGGTGCCTCAAATTTTAAGTGTTAAGGGGAAGATTCCATATCTTAAATGAATATATTTAGAGTGTTTAATCATTAAATCACACCAAATATGAATTTATGTGTCTGGGTATGCTTGCTAGTTTGAGGTTATATGCACACTTAACACTAAATGAATTGTCATTAGAGGAAATTTGGGGTCTAAAATGGGCCTTATAAGAAAATGCACCAAAAATAAATTTTGTGAGTTGGAATTCAGGAACCAATATAATTTCAATAAAATGAGTCAACCATAATGGTTGAATTGACATATTTGTCATAAAATAAAACTACTTTTTTTTTCTTCGTATTTTCGACATATCTCCCTGTGTTTTTACTCAAATTTCGAGTGGGAGAGCTCGTTGGATGCGGAATCTAATTCCACATCCAATGAGTACCCACATTGCATAATTTTGATGGACCTTGCTACCCCAAAAATTAGAAATACCTGAAAAAATGTGATGATGACCCCAAAAATAAGAAATACCTGAAAAAACGTGATGATGATGTCATCATCACATTTTTTCATGTATTTCTTATTTTTGGGGTAGCAGAATCCATCAAAAGTATGTGGTGTGGGTACTCGTTTGATGTGGAATTAAATTCTACATCCAATGAGCTCTCCCTCTCAGAATTTGAGTAAAACCACAGGGAGATATGTCAAAAATACGAACAAAAAAAGTAATATTTTTCATTCTCCCTCCAAAATTAATAACTATTATTTTATTATTTTCCTTAGGAGGCCCATTTTAGACCTCAAATTTACTCTATTGTGATTTGTATAATACAGATATGAATGCACATAATAGCGAACATAAAACACATATTCTAAGATAAAATATCATACAACAACCGAAAGTGAAAGTGATGAGAACCGTGCCCAATCCTAGGGCTATGGAGTTATTAGTTGAATGATTTAGGGTTGAGGTGAAACCCTCTCTTCATTCGTAGGATATTTTTTGTTGTAATGGCTCATTTAGGGCCATTCACTCTATTTGAAGGGCTTCCATAGCTAGGGTTTGAAGGTTAAGTATGGCACATTTAAGGCCCTCTTGATATTTGGGTGAAATCACACTTGAAGGATGATTTCATTAATGGTTTCATATGTGATTGTTCTTTAATCATTCATGGTTGCATATAATTCTTGGGTTATTTTGTACATTTTGTGAATATTGTGATGAGCATATTTGGAAGATCCCTCCTAATTTTTTTAGCTTATTGAGTTAGATCCACATAGTTGTCAGGGCCTATTTATAACGGTCTAGGTAGGCCTTCTTTCATAAAAGTTTAAACCTCCTTGATTGTTGATCTATACTCTGCCACCCATTGGCTAGGAATAGGTTTTGAAAATCCACCATGTTAGAATAATCAACCCATAGTTAGCTACCTTAGACATTAATTTAATTATTTTTGTCTTATTTTCCTAGTTCATGTGTCCCACCTTATGCAAGTTGTCAATTACCTATCCATAGTGGTCGAACTTGCCTAATTTGACCCATGTAGCACTTTGGAAACATTAAGGAATCAATTATGCTTTATTCCTGGTCTCCTAGGCACCCTTCTGCTTTTTCTGCTTTATTGCCTGCTTTTTCAGTGCTTAAGGCAATAGGGAAAGTTTGACTACGTGAGGTGAACTAGTTTTTTGTCCTCTTCATCCTCCACTCTTTTATCCTTGTAAAAGCATGTATTAGTTTTCATTCCATCACTCTTTAGCTTGCCTAAGCACTTTTGCCAATTCGTGAGCTCCATGACTGATTTGGGATCAACTTTTTGCACCTATGGGAGATTTGCTTAATTTTAGTAAGCCTGCTTTATGTTAGATTCGAATTGCTCCTCATGCATTCGAATCCCTTGTGTAATTATTTAATGAAGCAACCTATTATGTTACAGGGTTGGCTATTGTACACTTATTCAATACAGTTTAGTGTTCAACTCATTATTTAGTCTCTTTTGTGAGTGATTTTGCATGTTCAATTGATAATTGTTGTGAGTAAAATTAATCTATCACTGGGTTCAATTTCCACATGGTATTAGAGCCATTGTAGATCGATTTATCTCCTTCAAAATTATTTTTCAGGTTCGACATCAGTGACTGGGAGCCTTCTACTGATAGCCGGGACAGATTTCTAAGCTATGGATCAATCTCAGAAGATCATCTTGACTCCCTTCAATTTATTTGAATGGAAAGCAGAGATGGAGATACTGTTGAGAGTGAAAGGCCTCTACAGGGTGACTATGGCAACAGAAGCAGAGCCCAATGCAGCTACAGAGAAGATTAAATGGCACAACAAGAGGGATGAGGCCTATGGTCTCTTGTGTCTGAGTATTTCCAAAGACCTCCTTTTCCATCTTGATGGATTGACATCACCGAATGAAGTATGGGAGAATCTTACTGATCTTTTTGGAAAGACAGATGAGATGAGGGGACATCAAATCGAAAATGAACTGATCTCCCTGAGTCCCAATAGCTTTGAATCTCTGCAACTCTATTTCTCCAAGTTCAAAGCACTTGTTTTGCAGCTAAAATAGTGTGGGATTGAAAAGAAGGATGATCAGCTGGTCTTGGCCATTCTCTCGATGCTTGGCCCTAACTATTCAGTGTTTGTTTCGACCTTCTATGCCACAAAACTGACAGCTCGAACCTGGAAGATGCCTAGCCTTGCAGATTTCATGGAATCTCTCACACAAGAACAAGACAAGCTGGTGATGATGGGCACCATCAAACCATCCAAAGACCAAGCTCTGGTTGCCGGAGATTCAAGGGTGGATTCAAAAAGAAAAAGGAAAGCTAAAAAGCCACCTGAGCAAAAGAGAGATAAGAACAAGTCTCTAGAGGATCCACAAGGTTCCAAGAAGAATAACCAGAAGAAGAAAAACAAAGGAGAAATGAGCAAGTGTGCATACTGCAATAAGGGCAATCACACTGAAAGCTCTTGTATGAAGAAGAAAATAGACATGCTGACCCAAATCCTGGAGAAGAATGGCATCTCCCTTCCAGACAGCTCAAAGAAGAGAGAAGGAGGATCAAGTTCAGATGACAGAGAGAGAGTTCATGCATTGGTTGCTAGCACATCAATCTCACCCAGTTTTATCATTGATTCTAGAGCTTCAAGACACATGGTTTCGACCAAGGAGGCATTCTCCTCACTTGACATGTTGAAGGGACCACCTATAGTATTGGGAGATGACTCTCTCACTGAAAGTTTGGGCAAAGGGAGGACTGATCTTGATCATGGTTAGTTCATCAATGTGATGTATGTGCCTGGTCTTGCCTCCAACCTCTTATCAGTGTACCAGATGACTCACACTGGGTCTCCAAAGAAGGTCATATTCTCCCCTGATGAAGTTGAGATCACAGAGATCTCAAGTGGTAAAGTCATTGCAAAAGGAGTTGCAAATCATGCTCAGAAGGTATACATGTTCTCACACTTCCTACCCTACTCAAACCCCTCTGCTCTTCTGATTCATGCTAATGAAGAAAGCAAGCTTTGGCATGAAAGATTTGGCCACCTAAATTACAAGTATCTTTCTGATCTTAGTGAAAAAGAGATGGTCATAGGGTTTCCCAAGATAAAATTTTCCAAAGGAGTCTGCCAAGGTTGTATCCTAGGAAAACACCCAGAGCATAAATTTGAGAGAGCTAGTCATGAGAGAACCTCTACACCCCTCGAGCTGATCCACAGTGATGTTGTTGGCCCATTACCTCATATGTCCATGAGTCAGGCCAAATATGCATTGACTTTCATAGATTATTTTTCCAGGTAGTGCCGGGTTTACTTCCTGAAACACAAGTCTGAAGTTTTTGGCCTCTTCAAAGTCTTTAAGGCTTTGGTTGAAAACCAGTCTGGGAGGAAACTCAAGGTCCTCAGATCTGACAATGGTGGTGAGTATGTCAAGTCTGAGTTTATTAATTATTATGCAGATGCAGGTATTCAGATGCAGCATTCTATCCCTTACACACCACAGCAAAATGGTGTTGCTGAGAGGAAGAACAGATCACTGAAGTAGATGGCAACATGCATGATGGAGGCCAAAACTTTGCCACCAAAGTACTGGGCCAAAGCTATCTACTGTGCAGCCTATATCCAGAATAGGATGCCTCATAAATAGCTTGATGGTATGATTCCTTTCGAAGCATGGAGTGGGCACAAGCCAGATGTGACCCATTTTAGGATTTTTGGCTCAAGGGCTTGGGCTAGAATTCCAACAGAAAAGAGAAAGGCTTTGCAGCCCCAAATCCAAGAGTGTCTATTTGGGCTAGAATTCCAACAGAAAAGAGAAAGGCTTTGCNAGACCTGATATTTCTTATGCAGTAAGTGTGGCTTCTAGATACATGGATCAGCCTCATGAGATCCATTGGAAAGCAGCCAAAAGGATCCTTAACTTTGTTCAATGAACAAGGACACATGGGATCTTCTATAAAGCAAAATATGATCTTGATTTGATTGGATTTACTGACAGTGATTGGGCAGGTGATAGCATACATAGAAATTCTNGATACTCTGAAGATTCAAAAGGGTACAAATTGATAAATTTGAGCACAAACAAAGCCTTCATCGAAAGGTGTGTTCAGTTTCAAGAAGAACCCCTTGCAGTAGTGGAAGTTGGAGAAACCTCTTCACCACCTGAACCTCTGAAAGTAAGTAAAGGGTTTTTTGAACATGCTGATTCTGATTTTTCTGATGGAGATGAGTTTATTGCATACCCTAACAGCCATACAAGTCCANACAGAGTGCCATTGCACTCTCATCTACAGAAGCAGAGTACAGAGGAGTTGTTAATGAAACAACTCAATGTTTATGGTTGCAGGGTTTACTTGGAGAGTGTGGTTTCGAATTAGAGTACTCA